>PISX010002112.1:0-171006 GCA_004024625.1 Mellivora capensis
GCTTATGATCCATGAGGGGAAAGAAGATTCCGTCCTTCACCCCAATCAGAACAGTTAGGCTGGGGTCAGTGGGAGGGGTCTTCCTCGAGGAGGGGTTATACTGGGAACCTTTGAACTTGGGCTGGCCCAGAGGGGGCCCAGGGCTGAGAGGAGTGAGAATGGGTTTTGGAAGCAGGAATGGAAGGCCTAGGGAGGGAGGCTGCCCTGAATTGTTGGCTTGCATGAGATTCGTGAGGTGGGTTGTGGCAACCAAGTCAGCTGAGAGGGTCTGTTCCGTGCAAATGGAGAATGGCCTCCACAGATCGGGGTTGGTTGCGTCTGGGGTTTGTGGGCAACGTTGGGACAGGCGGCAGAGGCTTCTGGAACCCAAGCAGGGTTTTACTTTCACCCGTGGAACGCATGGTGAATACTTGGGCACTCTTCTGACTCTGTGCCTCCGCTTCTGCCCGGCCTGCAGGGACGTGCGCTGGAACAAGGGCACCATCCTCAAGGCCTCTGTCGACTACATCCGGAGGATGCAGAAGGACCTGCAGAAGTCCCGGGAGCTCGAGAACCACTCTCGGCGCCTGGAGATGACCAACAAGCAGCTCTTGCTCCGCATCCAGGTCTGGCCCCTGCATTTGGACTTCTTGGGCGGCTCCGACTTCTGACGCTGGCCTGGCTCTTGACCTTAGGGGCAGTGCTTACACTTCTGAAACTGGGGGAATGGGAAGGATGCCCATGAAGAGGGAGGACGGACGTAATGGTTTGCTAATAATACATCTACAGCAACTTTGAGCAACAAGGACCAGCTAGAGGTTCTGTTCTGTGAGCCCTTCCTTCTGGGACCCAGGCCAGTGGACAGGCACATCTAGAGCCGGCTTGTAAAGTGTCACCTTTTAAGGTGACACTTGTTGCTTCTGCTCACATTTCCTTGATCGGTGCAAGTCCATGCCTACACCAACCCTCAAGAGGCATGGGAAAATGCAGACCTACCGTGTGGGGTGGCAGGGAGCTAGAACTGTTTGAGGGAGCATGAAGTCTCACCGCTGGGGACAGACTGAAGAACAAGGCTTGGGAGACTCATGCCTGCCACCCGGAGCCGAGGGTGCTAATCCTGGCTGTGCTCAGGGTCTCTGTCTTCTCTGGATCCGAGGCTGGCCATCTATACAGAGGGAGGGAGGCTTGTAAACTTGCAAACTTCTCTGTCTCTCATAGGAGCTAATACAGCCGGCACTACCATCCAGCATGCATGGCACATACTCCCAAGGGAAAAATCAAAGTTTCACGAAAGAGCCCTCATTCTTAATAGATGCAGTGCCTTCTGATCATTTCTATTCTGGTCTAGTCTAGGCAAGTCTGTTTCAGTGAAAACAGAAAGAGAGAGTGAGCTGGTCAAGACTCACTACAGTGGTTTCACAACCCACAAATGAGTTGTGACTTGTAGTTTGAAAACCCCCTGGTCTAGACTCTAGAGCCGTCCTCTACCTGCTTCCCCATGAGCCATGCTGTGGTCTTGGGTGCCACAAGGGGAGGGGCAAGGGCTGCAGGGGGGAGGCCTGGAGGGCAGGGTAGCTGGCACACATGGGTGTGTGCCCACAGCCTTCTCTTTCTGCTCTCTCTGCCCGCCCCCCACTTGCAGGAGCTGGAAATGCAAGCTCGAGTACATGGCCTGCCCACCACCTCACCATCGGGCATGAATATGGCTGAGCTGGCCCAGCAGGTGGTGAAGCAGGAGCTGCCCAGTGAGGAGGGCCCCGGGGAGGCCCTGCTATTGGAGGCCGAGGTCCCGGATCCTGAGCCACTGCCGGTTCTGCCCCCCCAGGCCCCGCTGCCCCTGCCAGCCCAGCCACCTCAGCCGCCATCCCCATTCCACCACCTGGACTTTAGCCACAGCCTGAGCTTTGGGGGCGGGGGCGATGAAGGGCCCCCAGGCTACCCCGAGCCTCTGGGGCCAGAGCATGGCTCCCCGTTCCCCAACTTGTCCAAGAAGGATCTGGACCTCATGCTCCTGGACGACTCACTGCTACCACTGGCCTCTGACCCTCTCTTCTCCACCATGTCCCCAGAGGCCTCCAAGGCCAGTAGCCGCCGGAGTAGCTTCAGCATGGAGGAGGGCGACGTGCTGTGACTCAACGCGGCCGCCATACTGGGGAACAGGGGAGGACCTGGGGGCTGGGAGGGCCAGGGCCACCTCCCTCCCACCCCTCGGGCTGCACTGTGTGTGACGTAGCCAACTGCCCTGCCTCACTCCTTCCTGTTGGCCCCCTGTTTGGACTTAGTGCCTGCTTGGCAGCCTGTGGGGGCAGGAGAAGCCCCCTACCCGGCTCAGTACTCCCCAGGGATCGCCCTCTTGATGGGGCTGGGTCCGAGTAGGCCTTCAGCCCAGCTCCTGGAGGTGAAATCATGAGGGGAAGGGAGGGGACAGGTGTGCTAGGGGTAAGAAGAGGTCCTGGGAGGGTTCTGTCTTCTGGGTCTGATCCCCGCCCCTGCTCGTGAAGAGTTGGGGATCAGACATGTGAGAGCAAGGGGGTTCAGGAAGTTCCTTCTCCGAGGCAGCGACTGGTCCAGGGGGTGCCCAGGTCTGCCTTTCTGGGATTCAGATGGCCACAAGTCTGTCCTCCAGCCTGGCATCTCCACCCCCCTTTGGTGCTAACAGCTCTCTACCAGGTGGTGTGAGGGCGGGGGTGGCCGGAAGAGGGGGCGCTGGGTTCCTCTTCGAGCGTGGGGTCACTGCTGGAAAAGCAGCTCTCTCCAGGCTCCCCACTTTGTGCCTTTAGTAAACACTGTGCTTTGTACCTTCTTGTCCTGTCTCTTTGGAGGGGTCTGGGGCGGACACAGCTGGAGGATTTAACCCAGTGCACACCATAATGGATTTAGAATTCAAATGCCTCTTGTGGGGGTCAGGGTAGGGGGAGACAGAGCGGGGGAACAAGCCCATCATCACCTGGTTTCCCCCACCTCTCAGACTTTCCTCAAGGGAAGCTGGAGATGCAGCCCATCTTAGGGGGCTTGGGGACTGTAGGGGTCATTGTCCCTCCTTATGGCCACAAGATGGCGCTGCAACCTTGCTGGTTCGCACCTCCAGCTGTGGCCCGAGACAGCTGAGCTGGGTGATGTGGCGGATCTGGTTGCTCAGAAACCAAGTCTTCTGTTCTCAGCTGTTGCTTTCGGGCACCCTCAGCCCAGACTGCCCCTGGTCCAGGCTGGGGGCCATTTTTCTCCTGTTCCCAAATGCCTGTTCTAGTGGTCACCCCTCTAGGTTTTTCTCCTGCCCTGGGTGGGTGGACTGACACCTGCTTGAGACGGTCCAGCTGCTTGCTCCATGGCAGCAGAGCTGGCCCCTCTGCTCTTGGACAGTGTCTCTAGCAGGACAGGCTCCTTGGTAACTGAGGAGCTGAGTCCTCTGGGTTAAGGGAAAGGGGGACCCAATGGAAATAATTTGGGAGGAGGCAGGAGTCCCCAACTCTGGGTAGAGTCAAGGGTGTGGGCCCTATTCCCTGCTCTGGCTCTGTCTGCCAGTGAGGACTCAGCAAATCCTGTCCTCTCTCTGGGCTTCTGTTCCCATGTGCCTCTGCCCTGAGATCCTGGGCTTTTATGACCTCACCCAGGAAGGGGAGATGGGCTTGGGGCA
Source organism: Mellivora capensis (assembly GCA_004024625.1). NCBI lineage: Eukaryota > Metazoa > Chordata > Mammalia > Carnivora > Mustelidae > Mellivora > Mellivora capensis. The sequence continues at coordinate 3,614 of PISX010002112.1, forward strand.
ATGAGGGGCTGAGTGGCAGCTTCTTGAGCCCCAGCTGTCTTGGGGGAGGGAGAAGAAGGTCTTTTGGGGCTTTGCCTAGTTCTCTCCCGACTTCCCATAGTCTTCAGTCAGAGACCAAAATGGTTTTCCCCTCAAGGGGCCCTGAGAGGCCGAAGGGGCCTAATTAAAAAAAATTAAAACTCCCAGGATAAAAATGGCTAAGAGGGCAATTTCCTCCGTGCAGAACTGGAGATCAAATCAACATTGGAGCAATTAACGTGTGAGAAGAGAGAAGGGAAGGGAGCTGGGCATGTGGGTGCTGATGGCCGATGGACTGGCGGAGGCTGCAGGATTAATCTCAAGGTCAGATGGAGCCGTGGATGACCTTGTGGAGTTTGAGCCAGCTAAGGGGCACTGGCATCGCCCTCCAGGGGCCCCACCCTGCTGCGGGAACCATCCCTGCCTTAGGAGCCCCCCCCCCCCCCCCCCGCCCCCCACTCAGCCCCTCCTGGGCTCTCACTGGAAGATAGCTGATAGACACTGGAGGGGGTAGGGGTCTGGGAACTCCCAAGTCAAAATGAGAACTCTTTCCTACTCTGTTCTTCATCCTGGGGATTCAGTCAGTGGAGTGGAGAGCTGCCCTTCTGGCTCCTCATGCAACCCCTCACGACTGCTCTATTACACCCCCTCCGCCTGCCTGCTGGCTTCCGGTCCCCTAGGTGCTTCCGAGGAGCCACCACTAGCAACCCGGGAACAGGGTCTGGACCCGCCTTTGGGCCATACTGAGGGTGTGAGGGGTTCTGACCACAAGAGGGCGCCACAGGGTCAGGACCTGGCCCCTGCGGGCGCCCACTACTGGGGGATGGTGGAATCTCAGCTTCATTGTACATTCCAAACTTGGGCTGGGGGCGGGGGATCCTACCAGTTCTGCGGGCTTGGTTAGGGCAGGCACAGGTGCTACCTCCAGCATTTCAACAAGTTACCAGCAAGGGTTCCTGTACATGTTTTTAAAAATATTTTATTTATTTATTTGACACACAGAGAGAGACAGAGAGACAGAGAGAAGGAACACCAGCGGGGGTGGGGTGGGGGTGGGTGGGGGGTGGGGGAGAGAGAAGAAGGTTTCCTACCAAGCAGGGAGCCTGATGCCGGGCTTGATCCCAAGACCCTGGGACCATGACCTGAGCGGAGGGCAGACGCTTAACCGACTAAGCCACCCAGATGCCTCGAGGGTTTGTGTATTCGAGGCTGGTCTGCATGACCCTTAGCTTGTGGCTGAAACAGAGTCAGGCCCACAGCTCCAGGCTGGTGGTTATGGACATCTCTGACAAACAAGAGGGGAATGCTTTCATTCAGGCTCTTTATTGGTAGACAAGCCCCTCCCAGCCTTGTTCCACGAGGGAGAAATTATTTTTTATTTTTTTAAAAAAGACTTTATTTATTTGACAGAGATTACAAGTAGGCAGAGAGGCAGGCAGAGAGAGAGGGGGAAGCAGGCTCCCTGCTGAGCAGAGAGCCCGATGCGGGGCTCCATCCCAGGACTCTGGGATCATGATCTGAGCCGAAGGCAGAGGCTTTAACCCACTGAGCCACCCAAACACTCCGGAAATTATTTTTTTTAAAGGTAGAGTAGGTAAGCGGGCTGCTGTGAAAGCACAGATGGACCCGTCCAACCCCCTCATTTCACTGAAGAAGCCCCCCCAAACCTTGAGAACAAGCCTTGGGGTCTGGGAAAGGGGTCCCAGATAGGTGGGGGAAGGATGAGATGCTGTCACACCCTTAGGTCCCATGTGGGGCCCCAAAGTGGGAGGCGAGGTTTTGGGCATGAGGATCCCGCCATTCTCAGCTCCACTTCTGTGTCTGTCTGTCTTTCTCCACCAGCCGCTGGCTTCTCACCTCCTTGTACCGCGAGGCACCTGGGACCTGAGTCCCACAGGCTGAGACGGACACATTCGCTGATGTGAACACACAGGAGAGTCACTTTCCACTGCGCCTTCCATGGAGACTTCCCCTTCTGGTCGTTTGAACAGATGGCCAGGAGTGGATGTGGGCCCTGCTGAAGCCTGGTGGGATGGCACTGGCTCTCTGTTCCTTAGTACCCACGTCCTCAGTGTCAGGGGGTCCTGGACATCTGATAGCCCCTTGCCTGAGGCCCCCTCTGCCATTTCTAGGACAGGGCTGTCTGGGAAGCTGGAAGTGGAGCGAAGCTTAGGAGGGAGCAGCAGGACCTCAGAATGTTTTCTTTGGGATTTCCATCACGGGCTGCTCCTTTAAATTGAGATTCTTCCTTCACTGCTCGGAGAACTGACTTGGGTAAGAGTCCAATACACACTCTGGATCCCCCCACCACACAAACACATAGCGCCCCAAAAGGAACCCCAAGTGTGACACTCCTACTCCTAATCCATGCCCCCTTCCCCATCTCAGAGCCCGTTGCCCTCCCCTGCCCCTCCGGGCCACCTGGCATATCAGCTAGAACAGCTAGAAAGAGCCCCTTGGAGTCAGCGCCTGTCCCTCGCCTGCTGGGACCCCCACTTCTCAGGGTCCAGCCCCCACCCCCCTCTCCTGCTCCTTTAGCCACATCTTTTTTCTTGGCTCTTTCTTTTCCGAGGGGGGCAGTGGAATTTATACAATATTTAAGCAGCCAGAGCCGAGTCCGGGAAGATATTATTAATGTAAAAGGGACGGGCTGCAAATGCTTTTGGACCTGGTTACAATTAGAGGGTGATTTTTCTAAAGGTCAATGAATTCAGATAATATCCACAGGGGGGAGAGAAATTTAATACCTTTTTAGTGAATTAATTAATTATAATATTATATCGGCTTGGGGTTCTTTTCCAGAGTGATTAAGGGAGCGATCCGTCTTCAGTGAGGCTGGGGAGCGGCGCCTGCCGCCAGCGAGGACCCTGTCTCGGGGCTCAGGATGGGGCCCTCTTGCTCCTCTCACCCCCGCAGCGGCCGGGGAGCTGGAGGGGCTGGCAGGCAGCAGGGGAGGCAGGCGGGACCTGGGCTGGAGGAGGGCGGCCAGAGTCACTGGCAATGCCCTTTCTCCTCAGCGCGTGTCCGCAGGCCCAGCCCTCCTCCTGCTGCTTTTGTCGCTGAAGAGCTGAGGACTGGGTTATGGCCTCCTCCTTTCCACTTGGAGAAACTGAGGCCCACAGGACTCAGGATCTCGCCTGGAGCCCTAGTAAGACAGACCAGGACGGCAGAGCTGGCTCGAAATAACAGAGAAGACTGCCCCACCCCCACTGCACCTCCCAAACCGTGCCTTCTGGAAAATCTCTTCCACTGGCCAGAGGCCTGTGGAGCTGCCTGTGAATTCCCCGTTTCAGAATGGCACGTGCCCAAGCCCTGCTGGTACAATGGAAATAACCCCACGAGTGCTGATAAGTCAAGTTGCTGCCAGGCCTAGAGAAGGAATAGCTCAATTTCTGTCCTCAGAGGGACCTGAAAGCACCCAAGGCAAGGCGCTTTCCACCTGCTGGTTCATTCATTCATGGGATCAATCATTCATTCACACAACTCACCTTTGCGGCACACCTGCTCTTGCCCCGTCGCAGATAGACCCAGACAGCCCTTTTCCAGCCCCCCTCCCACCTCATCTTTAGCCCCGGTGGCTCAATGGCCTTTTCATTCCTTCAGCACCCACTTTGAGTCCCCCTGCTGGATGCCAGGGATTCTCGGGTGGCTAAGGGACAGCCTGTGCTCTCTAGGAGCCAGTCCCTGGGGCAGGTGGGGGCAGGGAGATAGCCACAGAAACCGTAGGGAAGAGTCAGCCACAGGTTTAAAGAATGGGAGAGGGGACACTAAGCTGAGTCATGGGGATCAGGCTGACAAGATGAGGGAGGGGACATTCTCACAGGACATAGCAAGCGAAGACCACCTATGCCCTCCACCCACGGGCCCAGGCAGGCTGACTGGAAGACTGTCCCAAAGGCCACCAGGTTCTGGGTCTGGGGAGGCAGGGGGAAGCAAAGCCAAACAGGCCTGGTTTAAAGATGGGCTCTGCCAGGCCTTGCGAGGTGATGGGTGGAGAGGGGGAGGTCTCCGTGCCTCAGTTTCCTTTCCTGTAACAAGGGATTGAAAGATCTAAAGGCTCTTGTGGACATAAAGGAATAACTGAAAGGAAGTGATAGGCCCCAGCATCTTGCCCATGATGTGGCTCCCCACATCACAGCCTCAGATGGCCCTTGATGGGGTGCATGGGTCAGGGCCCAGCCCTGCTTGTGTCTTTCCTTTTCCCTCATGAGCTGGTGCCAGCGAAAGTCCCAGCCTGGAGACCTTTCCCGGGCAGGCGGAGACCAGTGTTCCTCTCCCCTTCTTGCTCAGCTCTGCATTTCCCTCCCCTCTCGGTCCCTTCCCACTCCGTGCCCCTCTCAGCCCTGGCTGCCCCTCCAGCCCCTCCCCCACCCTCTCCTCCCTCTCCGTGTGCAGCGGGCTGGGGAGGGCCTTCCCATTGTACTATCTTTGGGCCCTAAATTAAAATTGATGACATCTTGAAATGAGCAGTGAGGGTAATTTTGCTTCTGAGCCGGGATGCTAATGAGGCCCCTTAATGGTGCCAACGCGGAGCTGACGGGTCGTGTGTCACGCGCAGCGGCGAGGGGGGTAATGGCCGAGGTAAGTGCCGGTAATTACACCCTGTCTCGCTGTATTTTGGCAGGCCTGGTGGGAGAGCGGGGGCTCAGTCACTGCCAGCGGGGCCACCCCCCACCCAGCACGGGCCTGACAGCCAGAGATACCCACCTCTGCCCCGGCAAGCCCCTCGTCTCCAACCCCACCTAGGACAAGGGGCCAGGGGCGCAGCTCCTGCCTGCATGCTCAGACAGTGGGTGACCTGGCACACATGGTCCCATGAGTTACAGTCACATCACTGTGCGCCCCCTCCCGCCTCCTAACCCCCCCTCCCACCACAGCTTGGGCACGTATCCCTGCTGTGCACACAACACTCACCCACACACTTGCCCACCCACATGCCCCCCCATACACTGCACACTCTGTGCACATGCATGGATGCACACATACGTGTGCACCCAGCACACCCTCCAGTAGCCGTGCATGCAGCCGGTGCCTACTGTGCAACCAGCCCGTGCTCTCGGATGCTGCTGGCGCTCCTCTGAGATAAGTGTTCTATTCTCTCTTGACGGCTCAGACCCTGAGCTTCCGGAGAGGGAGCCACTCGTGCAGGATCGCGCAGCAGGGCTTGGGTGGAGGCAGCTGCGCTCAGCCTGTTTTACTGGGCGATCTTGGCCCCTGCCACCTTACCTGTATATGACTTTGTGCCTCTCAATGTACAGACACACATGCACACCTGCACACGAACACATACCTAGCACACACTATCCCGTGTCTCCTCCGTGCACCCAGATGCACCTTCCAGTGCGCTGTGCAAACACCACTGACATATGTGGGCACGGGTGTACTTAGCACACACATGCAGATATACACATGTGTGCGCATGCTTAGATCACATAATGGTCACACTCCACACACACATGCTGCCCTAGCCATGAGACCACTCCAGACTCCAGCAGCTCAGTTTCCAAAGAAGAGGACATGAGTGCTGTTCCACTTCCCTCTGCAGTTTGAACAGTTGTTATGTCAGAGGGACAGCCACATAAAGGAGCCAGATGCCCCCTCCCACGACCCCCTGCAGAAACACATGCTGGGTGCACACACACACACGGGACACATGCGCACACACTCCACACACGCAGCGGGCAGCCTTCAGACACGTCTCTGCAGGCACACCGTACATGTGCCGTGAACACACATGCACAGACCTGGGGTGGGGCCCCGAGGGTACCCACCTGCGAAACCGGAAACTCCGCAAAGCCCCTGGGTACTTGTCCTTGTCATCTGTATATCCTGCCTACTGCCCCCCTCCCAAACATTTACCAACTTGAGATTATAGCGGAGGATAAAAGCATGGACTTTGGAGTCTGCCTGCTTGGGTCTTTGGGCGGGGTCCATCACTTAACTTGAGGTGTGACCTCGGGCAGGCTACTTAACTTATCTGTGCCTCATTTTCCTCCTCTGTAAAACGGGGATAATGATGGTGTACCTCCCACCTGGTGCACCTAGCACAGGGATGTGGTGAGGGTTAAAAGAGTTAACAGATGTAGGGCAGAGCACTTAGCACCTGGCATACAGGGAGCCCCGGGGAGTGTGGAGGCGACATGTATCGTTAGCAGAATGGTGCTCATCAGGATAGGATAAGCACTAAGGAGCGGGCAGCAGAGGTGGAAGAGGGAGTGCCCACCTAAGGCTGGGGTGGTCAGGGAGGGCTTCTTGGAGGAAGAGAGATTTGGGCTGGGCCTTGAAGAAGAACTGTAGCCCCCATTAACTGAGCACCTACTCTGGCTGGGCCCTGCTGTAAGTGCTCTGTATGAATTAACCCTGTGAGTCGTCTGTGACCCCTAGGAGGTGAGTCCTGTCATGACCACATTACGCAGAAGGAGAAAGAGGCACAGGGAGACTTGATAACTTGTCCAAGGACAGGCGGGCGTAGGTAAGAGGAGCAGAGGGCATGGGAATTCCTGGTGGGAGAGCAGCCCGTGTCAGAAATAGAGCAACAGATGGGAAAACACCCCAGAGGGCTTTCCTTGACACAGTGTAACAGTTTCCAGATAATGAGAAGCCGGGGAGCATCTGGAAGAACGTTGTGACCTACTTGCTGTGTCTCTTGCAGTAACACCAGGGACGTGGCAGAGGTGTGGGAGGCCGGTGCTGCCCACAGCATGCTAAGACTGGGGCAGCGCTGGGCATCTTCACTCTCTCCCTCTCCTAGGACCCTGCTGGGGAAGGGGTGTGTCATCGGAGCATCTTGGCCCTGGACACCAGGCCTGGATCTCTGGAAGGGGACCTGATAAGGACTCTGGGAGGGCAAGAAGCTGTGGGAGGAGATGACAAGGGGCAGTGAGCAAATCTCTGTCCATCCCACTCCGAAGGTGCTGGTGCTCCAGGACTCCTCAACAAGGAACAAGCCGCTTAGCAGTGGGCCCGATAGTCCTTCTGGCCTGGTGCCCATCAGACCGTCCCAGGGCCCGACAAGCTGCTCTGCTCACCGTCCCTGAAGAGATCGTTGATGTCTCCTCCCTCAGTGATGGCAAGAGGCCGCATCCTGGTGGCGTCTGGTTCAATACCTAAGGCTGGCATAAGTGGCCCAGCCTCTACTAGGCTCTCGGTTCAAGCACTTTGGGACCCTGCCACGCTGTCTCAAATCTTGAGGCCGTAGGCAGAAAATGGAGAGTGGAATCTGTTGCCTCTAGTCGGGTAGTTCTTTGGATAGTAGGCTTATGCCCCTCGGTTCCTTGGCCTCTGTAGGTTCCTCTCTCTTACTCACTCCCAATCCCCTTGTCACCTCTCCAGCCTTCTCCCCCAGTAGGAGCCTTGACTGCAGACACCGAGGTGCTGTTCTCTCAACACGGGTCCCTCGGCCATGCCTTTGCTTATACTTTCCCTGTAGCCCAGTGTGCCCCAGCCCTGCCCACCCAAGACCCAACTCAGAGGCCACGCTCCCGCACGAGTAACCTCTGCCCCTCCTCATCCCACGAGGCCCTTCTTTCATGACATCCTCGTGCCAACCAGGAGAAGCGTGAGAGGAGCATGGAGGGGGTGGCCACTGTGGGGGTTGTCCAGACCGGGGCACTCTGAGAATGGAAGAAGTCACTATTAGTGACATTAGGACATCAGGTGAAAATGGACTGTTCTAGAAGAAGCAAGATGTGTGTCCCTACATCCACACACAGTGTCACTCCCCTTCCTGTCCATAACTCCAGTAGGATGAGTTGGGGTCTCTGTTGTCCCCGAGGGGCAGATAGGCTTGGCTGCTGAGAGGGCATGATTGGGATCCAGAAAAGGCTGGGGGCAGGGAGGGTCACATCTGGGGACAGAAATTTGGGAGAAGGAGGTGACATCTTAGAGACAGGGAAGCTGGAGCTCGTAAGAATGGCTTGCAAGGGTAGACAGTGGAGAGGAAATCCGAAGAGTAGGAGAGAGGGGTAGGGGACCCCAAATTCCAAGTTGCTCTCCTGGAGATACGGACAACCTCCATTACAGAAAACAGTAAATGCTGCCTTTGTGGCTGGCTTGGCAAAGGCAGACTCTCGTTCCAGAGCTTCTCATGCATTAGCTCCTCCAGTACTCAGCCAGCCTAGCGGGGTGAGGTAGGGTGGGACTATTCTTATCCCCATCTTACAGATGAGGAAGCTGAGGCATGGAGAGGTTGAGAGTGACTTGCCCAAGGTCACACAGCTAGGAAGGGCAGAGCTGGGACTAGAACCTGGGCAGCCTGTCCCTGCTCTTTGAGGGCCCTGCTCCGGGCTCTACAGAGAAGTTAAGCTGTGTTGCTGAGGACAAATGGCTCCACGAAGACTGGCACCTTTCTACTCCAGGTCCCCATTTGGAACATTGGGGCATCTGGGGCACTCCGCAGGAGGCCATGGGACCAGTAGGAAATAGCTTGGCTTTGGAGTCAGACCCAGGTTTGAAGCTAGGGCCAACACTCACCAGCTGTGAACCTCTCGGGTGCATGTCCCACCTCATGGAGCCCGCCTCCTCATCTGGAAAGCACCTGCTCTGTTGGGTGTGGGAGGTTCTAGATCTAAGCTGTGGAAGGGATAGGCGCAAGGTGGGCATTTCATGAGTGCTGGTTCCCTCTTCTCACTGGACAAGCTGGGCCTGCCCTGGGGCCCCCTCACCCCAAGGTGGCTCCAGAACACACTTCCACCCTGATATGGGCCAGGGGTTTTAGAGAAGAAAGGCTGCAAGGTCTTGACTCCAAGGTGCTCAAAATGGTAGAAGTTGGTGTTATTTATATTCTCACCAGAGAGGGCGCCAGACTTCAGGCGACGGCAGTGGGAACTAGTCCTGCCGACACTTCCAGCATCAGGATGGGCTCAGGGGCCAGGCTGGGGGGCTGAGGCCTGCCAGAGGCCTCTTAGGTGCCTTAACTGGTAGGTCCTAGAAAAGGGGAGGGAAGAGGGGAGGCTGCTTCCTAATGAACAATTAGTGTCTGCTGTATGGCTAATCATGTGGTTCCATGTAATTAAGAAGCTAATTAGGGCTGTGTCAATTAAGGCTTAATTAGTCCCCTCTTCAGAGAAGCCTGAAAGACCCTCATGCTGGAAGCTTCTAGAATGGAAGATGGAAGGGGGAGGTGGATGCAAAGAGGGTGTGGAGGGTGTGGAGGGAAGCCCCACTTCCTGCCATACCTCCTCCAGTTCCGGGATCAGTGACTTATCGTCCCCTGGCCCTACCTGCACTGGCTCTGGTCATGGAGATTTGGGGGCCCTGTGAGGCTGTCCCTCACTACCAGTGTTTGGTCACTCCAGAGCGATGACACCCCTGCATGGCTTCCGTGGAAGTGGGCCCTTCAGGCACTGCACCCCATTCTCCACACCTGTTTTAAGGTAGCTTCAGCTGCTCCCCCTTGAGGAAAGTGAGGACACTGGGACCCAGAGAGGTTAAGTAACTTATTCAAGGTCACACAGCCAGTTAAGCAGCAGATCTGGGATTAAACACCAGGATGGCCAGACTCTGAGACCTGCTCTCAAAATCGAAGCCGGGGGAAACAAGTGCATGGCACTCAAGGAACCACACATGACCCCGGACCCTTTGCCCTTACTGATGCTTCCCTTTCCCCCAATATCTGGAAGGCTCATGTCTGCCCAGTGGTTCAGGTCTCTGCTCAAATATCAGAGAGGCTTCTGTGATGTGACGCTCTGTCCCCAGTGCCTGGGACAGAATGGCTCCATGAGTGTCTGTGGACCAAATGAAGGAACAGACCTGTTGTCATGCCCACAGTGACCCAAAGCATGCTGGACACAGGGAAGGTGATGGATAAGTGTTTCCTTCCCCTTCCCTCCTTCACTCTGCCTCCCCGCCCCGACCCCAGCAGGGCTTCCTTTGGGAGGCCTGGATCTCAGCCCTGGAGATGGAAGGACCAAAGCCTGGAAAGGGTTGGACGGCGCTCTGTATCTCTGGTTACACTCCTGCACTGCCTCCTTTCCAGAGCCTTCTATCACTGCTTTCTCCTAATTTCTCTCTCCTCTGATCCCCACCTGGGCACCCCATTTTCCCCTGCTGTTAGTTGACCATGACCTGGCCGGATACAGAGCAACACTGGTTACCCCCTGCAGACAGGAGGCTGTGGCTCGAGCTGCCTTGGTGCTATGCTGGACAGTGGGGGCCCATTCTGTGTGTCCACACGGAGGGCACGTGGGACGACAGTTGTGTGTGGAGTGTCGTGCTCTGCAGGTTTCCCTCTCACCTCTCAGCTTCCAGCCAGCTGTTTCCAGGGCTCCCCAGCTCCCTTGAACCTGTTTCACAACCTTTCTGGTGGGGTCCCTTCTCCAGCAGATGGGTAGCGTCAGAGCTGGGGGCCAGAGCTGTCCACAGCCTTCCCTCCCAGCACACAGAATCCCCCAGCCCTGAACTCTTCCCTTCTGCCTTGTTTCAAACTTTCAACAACTTTCTTGAAATATAATTTATGAAACATAAAATTCACCCATTTTAAATGGACAATGCAATGGTTTTTCGTATATCGAAAGGGTTGTGCGATCATTGTCATAATCTAATGTTAGCACATTTTCATCTCCCCAATACAGAACCCTGGATCCATTAGCAGTCACTGTCTGACAACACCGATTTGTTTTTCTGTCTCCGTAGATATATCTATTCTGGACATTTCATAAAAAATGGGATCGTTCAATAAATGGTCTTCTTTCATTTAGCATACTGTTTCCCCCACTCTTTCTACTATTATAAATAATACTGTGATGGACATCAGACCTTTAGGACCATCAGACTTTGAACATAAGACCTCAAGTACATCTTGAATAATTTCTTTAGGGTAAATTTCGTGAAACTTACGTGAAATTGCTATCTCAAAGGAGGGGGTGTTTGATTTGATCTATTTCTCATCCCCTTCTGTCTTCACTATCTAATCGGAGCCATTTGGGGTCACCCCCCTTTTTTCTAGTCCCTTTTCCTTCCCTCCTGCTACCACCTCCCGCCTCCTTTCACCACCCTTGGTCTCTCTCCTCCAGATTTTGTCATGACTTCGATTTCTAGGAATGTCTTTGCTGGATTTCCCCCCAATGCTTATGGGAAGCCCACACTCCTTGGTGGTCTTTGAGGCTTTACTGCCTCTTCCTTCAATCCCTCCTTCCTCCTTTTCCTTCCTCCCTCCCTTCCCCCCTTTCCCTTCCTTCCTTCCTCGAGGACCTCAATAATTCCACCAGCCCAGGCCACTCACCTGCCTGAGCTGCCCACCTCGGACCCTCTGCAATGGCTTCTGTTGGCTTCGTCTCGAAACTCCAAATTCCCAGACCAAATACCAGTGGCTCTGTGCAGCTTTCCCTGATTCCTCAACCCAGAAGCATGGTCTCCAACTTTGGAGCAATGCAGGACGTAGGATGCTGGGTAGGATCACACCTCCTGCCAGGATTCCTCTGCCCGATGTGGGTAAGATGGCGGTTCTGGACTAGGATAGGCTAAGTGAGGGCCAGGCAATAAGGCTCTAGCTCTAGCTGTGCTTGGATGGAGACACTCAGCATCATCACTCTGGGGCCCCTGGTCATCACCTCATTTCAACAATCCTTTCTAAGCATTTTCTGGAAGCCAGGCCCTGGGCTAGGTCTGGAGACAGGAGCTAAAGAAAGACAAACGTTTGCCTGCAGAGAGCCTACAGTTTAGTGGGAGAGGAGACAAGTAAACAGGCCCTTGGAACACAGGGCGGCTGCTCATGCTACCCCTGGGTGCTGGCCCTAGGGGTGGGCACAGAGGATCCTCTGCCTTCTCCATTTCCAGCCTCATGGCTGGCCAGCAGCATGAGCAGCGGGTGCCGGGGAGGGGGACCCAATGAACAGAGGAAGCAGAGGGATTAAGCTGGAGGAGAGGAGAGAATGAAACACAGAACAGAGATAATTGTTCCCGTTTGACAACTTTTTCTAGTTCCAGTTATGTCCTCAGGTATCTAACTGGGGTCCTGGTAGATTCTCTAATTTGCTAGGTAATTACTGGCCAATAATTCTACCAGGATGAAATTTGGGGAAGAAACACATTTTCACAACATTTTGGTTTTCTCTGTCCTGGGGGCTTTGTCCAGAAAACAAGCTGGATATTCTGAGATCCCTCTTCTGCCTCCCATTTCTCATGGCTTCCACTGGTTGGGTGTCCCCTTCCTGGTCCCTGATCTCCAGAGCTGCCCGTCCTGGAAACCACTGGCCAACACCACAGGATAGAGGGGTCATCTGTATTTTTGCCTTTTTAGCATCCATCCAGCTTTTGATAACAAAATTAGTAAGTGCCAGGAAACTATTCTAGGTCACACACACACACATTTATTTATTCTATATGGAGATCACTGTGACCCCCATTTTATAGGTAGAAAAACCAAGGTACCAAGCGGTTAGGTAACATATAGAAATTTGACAAAAAGAAATCATCTAAGTCTACGGCCATACCACCCTGAATGCGCCCGATCTCGTCTGATCTCGGAAGCTAAGCAGGGTCGGGCCTGGTTAGTACTTGGATGGGAGAAATCATCTAAGATGTGTTTCAAGGTTTTATGTTCGAAGATGTCCGTAACGATGTTATTTATAATGTCCAACACGAATAGTAAGTGGTGGAACCCAAGCAGGAAACCAGATAGTCTGACTCTCAAGGCCAGGTGCTTGGGGACAGTGCCACACTGCCCTCACCACAAGGTTGTTCTGCCTCAGTTTCCTCTGGGACATCATTCCTTCTTCATTTGCTACAGTGGCTTTATTGAGATACACACTGGACATTTATTGCATATATTTAATGTATACAATTTGATAGAGTCTGGTGTATGTTTTCACCTGGGAAACTACTCCCACAATCAAGTTAGTGAATGTATCCATCCCCTCCAAAATGTTCCTGTGATCCTCTGGAGGGATCTGTGATCCTTCCCTCATGCTCCTCCCTACCCATCCCCCCTCACTCCCAGGCAACTACCAGTCTGCTGTCTGTCACAACAGATTAGCTGGCATTTTCTAGAATTTTCCCTAAATGGAATCACTCCGGCTTCTTTCAGTAGGCATACCTATTTAGAGATTCAGCTATGCGGCTGCATGCCTCGGTACCTGATTCCTGTTTGTCGCTGAGTCCATTGTAAGGCTCTACTGCAGTTCCTTTCTCTACCCACCTTTTGAGAGACGTTGGGTGGCTTCCAAGTCTGGCTGTTGTAAATAAAGCTGCTGTGAACACCAGTGTACAGGCCTTTACATGGACAAGCTTTCACTTCTCTTGGGTAAATGCATATGAGTGGAATGGTCATGCCATGCGGTGGGTGTATGTCCAAATTTGAAAGAAATTGCCAAACTGTTTTCCAAACGGGTCACATCATTTTACATTCCCACCAGCAACCTCTGAGAATTCTAGCTCCTCCACTGCCTCCAGAATATTTGGTCTGGCCAGTCTTTCACTTCGGCCATTCTGATTGATATATAGTGATATCTCCTGGAGACTTTTTAAGAAGGTTTTATTTATTTGCCTTAGAGGGAGAGAGTGTGTGCAGGCAGGGGGAGGGAGAGGGAGAAACGTAATCTCCAGCAGATTCTGTGCCGCCTGCAGAGCCCAACGTGGGGCTCGATCTCATGACCCTAAGACCATGACCAGACCGAGACAAGAGTCAGACACCCAAGTGACTGACCCACCCAGGCACCCCTCATTGGGACTTTAATTTTAATTTCCCTGATGGCTAGTGATGTTGAACTTTTTTGGATATGTATATTTGTCATCTATCTTTCTTCTTTGGTGAAGTGTCTCTTCAAACGTTTTCCCACCTTTATTGGGTTTCTTGTCTTCTCTATATTGAGTTTTGAGAGTTCCTTATACATTCTCCATACAAGTCCTTTATCAGACGTGAATTGCAAATATTTTATGCCATTCTGTGGCTTATCTTTGCATTCTCCTGGTGTGTCTTTTGAAGAGCAAAAGATCTTAATTTTGATGAGGTTAAATTTATCAATTTTTTTCTTTTACGGTTTATGCTTTTTTGTTTGTCCTGTCTATGAAATATTTACCAAACCCAAAGTCACAAAGATCTTTATCCTATGTTTTTTCTTGGAATTTTTATTGTATGAGGTTTTATATTTAGGCGAATGATCCATTTTGAGTTAATTTTTAAGTGTGGTGCAAGATATGGGTCTAAGTTTATTTTTTTACAGAAAAAATTGTTAAAAATTGCTGTTGTCTGAGCATCATTTGTTGAAAAGATCATCCACGCCTTGGCACCTTTAAAATCTGAATTGTACTGGCACTTTGTTGAAAATGAACTGACCGCGCCTGGGTGGCTAAGCTGGTTAAGCGTCTGCCTTCCACTCAGGTCATGATCCCGGGGTCCTGGTATCCAGCTCCCTGCTCAGCGGGAAGCCTGCTTCTTCCTCTCCCCCTGCTTGTGCTCTTTCTGTCTCTGTCAAAGAGTAAATAAAATCTTAAAAAAATTAATTGACCATTCCTGTCTATTTCTGGACTTTCCATTCTGTTCTACTGATCTGTTTGGTTATCTGTTCCATCAATCTATTTTTCTGTCTTGCTGACTGTAGATTTATATCAGATAGTGTAAGATTCCAAATTGTTCTTTTTTTTAAAAAAAGATTTTATTTATTTATTTGACAGAGAAAGAGAGATCACAAGTAGGCAGAGAGAGAGAGGAGGAAGCAGGCTCTCTGCTGAGGAGAGAGCCCGATGCGGGGCTCCATCTCAGGACCCTGAGATCATGACCTGAGCCGAAGGCAGCAGCTTAATCCACTGAGCCACCCAGGTGTCCCCCAAATTGTTCTTTGCACCCTACAAATGTTGACCTGCATTTCCATTTGCCTTCAGTTCAGAATCTTTCCTGGAGAGCAGCGTGGTGGTAGTGAGGTCAGGAAGCAGTCCAAGGCCCTTTGGCCCTGGGCTGGCATGGCGGGCTTGGCCTCCTGTGCCCTGTGCTTTCTGCCTCCCCAGCCATGGGACGCTCTGCTTTTGGCTTGAATCCTGTCAGCCCAGGCTGGATCTGGAGGCAGCAGCGGCTCAGACTCCCAGAACTGTGGGGGCCCAGGCTGGGAGGATGAGTAGGAAGGAACCCTCAGAGGATCACTGCAGGACACTCAGGAATGTGCAGATACAGATGCGTGGTCGTGCAAGGACCCGACCTTCCAGAACTTGGATGTCAGCAGACGGCATGAAAATGACCTCTGGTGGCCTTCACTCTTCCCAAGGGACAGGACCTGATGGGGTCAGTTGGCCATTCTCTCTGTACTTTGCCTGTTTGTCCTCGGATCCATTCCTTGCCCTTCCTCTGATCTGGTCACATCACAGGGAAGATGGGCCTTGGTCCTCATGTTTCTTGGGCTCTGTCTTCCCTGCTGAGTTCAGCCAGTGAGGACCATTGGAAGGACGTGGCAGGACAGAAGGAAAGGAGAAGCCAGGATATGTGTCTCCCTCTCTGTTTGCCTGGGGTGACCCCTCCAGAGGCAGTGTGTCCCCTCTGTGGCTCCAGCTCTCCCAGGTGGCCCCTGCAGGGGTGTCACTCCTTCCACGTGGCCCTGGCTTCTGGATTCTGGTAATACCACCTCCTCCTCTCTTCTCTCCATCTCTTCCTAGTGTTGCTAATCTTTGGGGGTGCCTTCCCATTACATTGGCTTCTTAGTTCCTCCACCACCCATCAAACCCGTTCCCTGTATTAAATCCTCCCCTCACTCCCCAAACACACACACACACACACACACACACACACACACACAATTTGCAATACTCTGTATTTTCCTAACTGGTTCTAACTCATAGAGCCATCCTCCAAAGTGATAGCAGAGTTTTAGGACAAGAGCCCAAAAGATGGCTACTTTCCTTTGTGGCTCAGCCTCCCGTCCCTGGTCCAACCAGCCATGATCAAGTTCAGGGCTGCCCTACACTGTCTAGCTTCAAGGGGTGCCAATCACATAGAGTCACAGTAAATTGTGGTCCCTGGAGGTTTTCAGTAGGAAACCCTTCTCTAGGCAGTGGGGTTATTTTCACTCAAAGTATAAGCAAGATGCATGACAACTTTTAGTAGAAAAGAACCACTTGGGGTCTCTCTTCCTGGGGGGATAGGGTTCGTCTTATGCACCTGTCCAGTTTTGGCCTCCCAGCAACTTTGCCCTGCTTCTTCGGAAACAAGACCTCTGCTTTGGGAGACTGTTCCTCTCCCCCTGCATGTGGTTCTGATGAGACTCAATTACCGTGCCCCCCTCAACACAAGTAAACAGCCGATCAATCTATGTGTCCAATGCTCCTGACAACAGGGATTCATCTAGAAAATAGACACGTGATCCAAGAGAGCCCTCAGAGTCCTCTCTTAGGATTGACAAACTATATAAAGAACGCTTTTCCTATTGAGTTTGTGCTGGTACGTCTGATTCCTACTCTGCCTTGCTCTCTCCCCCATCCACCAACCTGGAGAAGAACCATCTGCAACGGGAGACACTGGGGCCAATAGGCAAGGAGTCACCAAGTTGAAACAGAAGGAAGGAGAGAGAGAGAGACAATCCTGGCAGCCTCGGGTCCCCTGCTCCCACTGATTGCTGAAAATCTCTCTTTAATTTTACAAATCACCAGAGTGTTCCTCCTAGCTACGAGAGCCAATACATTCTTTTTTGGCTTAAGCCGGTTTGCATAGGATTTCTGTCACTAGCATGGTAGACATAGAGCTTTCTGGATTCCTCACCGGGAGTAAGATTTCTGGGTAACCTCTCTATGCCTCTCATCGAACAATGAATGCCAAGAGAAAAGAAGGAGATTAGTCACTAGTTTTTGTTTGTCAGTTTTATTGAGAAATAATTGACCTACATTGCTGTATGGTATTTTGCCCGATAGTTTGATTTCTATATATTGTGAAATAGTGACCACAATAGGTTTAGCCAACACCTATCATCTCGTATAAATCCAATAAAAGGAAAAGAAGAAAAAAAGAAAAAAAATTCTCTTTGCGATGACAGCTCTTAGGATTTACAGTCTTAACAGCTTTTCTATATATCACACAGCAGTGCTGGCTACAGTTAGCATGTGGTACCTTATATCCCTAGCACTTCCTTAGAACTGGAAGTTTCGGTCTATTGACTGCTTTCCTCCAATGCCCCCATCCCACCCTCTGCCTCTGGTGACCACAGGTCTGGTCTCTTTTTTTCTATGAGATTTTTTTTCTTTTTTCTTTTTCCTTTAGATTCCACATATAAGTGAGATCATACAGTATTTGTCTTTCTCTGTCTGACTTGTCTCACTTAGCATCATGCCAGGCCCTGGTATCATGACTCGAGCCGAAGGCAGAGGCTTTAACCCACTGAGCTACCCAGGTGCCCCCCAGTACCCTTTATTTAAGAGGCTCTCTTTTCTCCATTGAGTATCCTTGGTTCCCTTGTCAAATTTTAGGTGACCGTATGTGCTTAGGTTTATGTCTAGTCTCTCTATTCTGTTCTAGTGGTTTATTTGTTTTCATGCCAGCACCATTATGTTTTGATGACTATAGCTAGTATTTTTAAAAAGATTTTATTTATTTATTTGACACAGAGAGAGAGATCACAAGTAGGCAGAGAGGCAGGCAGAGAGAGGGGGGAAGCAGCCTCCCTGTTGAGCAGAGAGCCCGACGCGGGGCTTGATCCCAGGACCCTGAGATCATGACCTGAGCCGAAGGCAGAGGCTTGATCCACTGCACCACCCAGGCACCCTACAGCTAGTATTTTTAAAAAATATTTTATTTATTTATTGAGAGAGTGAGAGAGTGAGTGGGGGGCAGAGGAAGAAGGATAGAATCTCAGGCAGACTCCACGCTGAATGTGGAGTGGGGCTAGAGTGGGGCTAGAACTCATGACCCTGAGATCATGACCTGAGCCGAAATCAAGAGTCAGACACTTAACCCACTGAGCCACCCAGGAGCCCGAATATAACTAGCATTGCTTGAAACCAGGGAGTGTTCTTCTTTCTCAGGATTGCTTTGGCTATTTGGGGTCTTTTGTGGTTCTATATAAGTTTCAGGAGTGTTTTTTCTTACTCTGTAAAAAAAATGCCATTGGAATCTTTTTTTTCTTAAGATCTTATTTATTTATTTGACACAGAGGGAGTGCAAGCAGGAGGATGGGTAGAGGGAGAGGGAGAAGCAGACTCCCCACTGAGCTGGGGACCTGACGTGGGGCTTGATTCCAGGACCCTGGGATCATGACTGGAGCCAAAGGCAGACACTCAACCTACTGAGCCACCCAGGCACACTGCCATTGGAATCTTGATGGAGATTTCATTGAATCTATAATGGCTTTTGGTAGTATTGACATTTTAAATTATTAATTCTTCTGATCCATGAACATGGGACATCTTTCCATTTATTTGTGTCTTCTTTAGTATCTTTCATCAGTATCTTTTAGTTTTCAGAGTAGAGATCTTTTACCTCCTTGGTTAAATTTATTTCTAAGTATTGGGTGCCTGGGTGGCTCAGTGGGTTAAGCCACTGCCTTCGGCTCAGGTCATGATCTCAGCGTCCTGGGATTGAGTCCCACATCAGGCTTTCTGCTCAGCAGGGAACCTGCTTCCCCCTCTCTTTCTGCCTTCCTCCTCTCTGCCTATTTGACTCTCTGTCAAATAAATAAATAAAATCTTTAAAAAAATAAATAAAAAAAATTATTTCTAAGTATTTTGTTGTTTTCAATACTATCATAAATGGGATTGATCTCTTAATTTCTTTTTAAGAAAATTTCCTGTTAGTGTATAGAAATGCTACTGGTTTTTGTATATTAATTTTATATCCTGCAACTTTACTGAATAGATTGGTTAGGTCTAATTGTTTTGGGTTGAGTTTGTAGGGTTTTCTCTATATAAAACCATGTCATCTGCAAATAGAGGCAATTTTACTTCTTTCTTTCCAATTCTGATATCTTTGGTTTCTTTTTCTTACTGGATTGCTTTAGCTAGGACTTCTAGTACTATGTTGAATAGAAGTGGTAAGAGTGAGAACTCATATCTCAGTTCTGGTCTTAAATGAAAAGCTTTCAGTCTTTTAACACAGAATATGATGTTAGCTGTGGTTTGTCATATGGGCCTTTATAATGTTCCTCCTGCGTTTAATTCACTAAGAGTTTTTATCATGAATTAATGTGAATTTTGTCAAATGCTTTTTCTGTGTCTATTGAGATGATCATATGACTCCTTTCTTTGATTCTAATAATGTGGTGTATCACACTCATCGATTTGTGTATGTTGAAACATTCTCTTACCTGAAGGATAACTTTTTTTTTTATCATGGAGAATGTGCACCTATGTTTTGAACCTATGTTCATCAGAGATACTGGCCTGTGGTTTCCCTTTCTGCTAATGTCCTTTTCTGGGTTTTGGTATCAGGATGATGCTAGCCTTGTGAAATGAATTTGGAAATGAGTGTTCCCTCCTCCTCATATATTTGGAAGAGTTTGAGAAGGATTGGTATTAATTCTTCTTTAAATGTTTGGTAAAATTCACCAGGAAAACCACCTGGTCAGTCAAGAGATTTTTGACAAGAGATTTTCTTTGTCAAGAGATTTTTGATTACTGATTCAATATTCTTACTAGTAATTTATCTAATTAATCTAGACAGATTGTCTCTTCCTGGTTTGGTCTTGGTAAGTTATATATTTCTAAGAGTGTTTCCATTATTTTTAGGTTCTCCAGTTTGGTGTTCATAAGTCAGTATGTTTTCAGCTATACATGATAGAAAGCCCAATCACAGCAGCTGAAATAAGAATTACCATAGGACGGTACTTGGAATAGGCTATTTATAAGTATTGTGGTTGTAGGGTTGGTTAATCTATGGCTCAAAGGTGTATTAAGGAGCAGATATTTTTCTTCTTTCCACTCCAGAATCTTGACCTCCTAGACCATCTCCCTTCATACCTCTAAGGTGGCCCTTTCCACCTAGGTTCCATGCAGACAATAAACACTAAGGGCAGACATGGGGATATTCCTGTCTTACATCCTAGAATTTTCTGAGACTTACTTTTGGTTCTCCCTGGCCAAGATGGTGTCACACACCCTATTCAAAATAAATCACTAGCAAGGAAATGAAACCATATAATTGACTTTGATCAATCATAATTTACTCGCTGGAGCCAAGGCCCGCTGTCATGGAAGCTCATGGCTGCTTGGAGGTGAGTGAACTAAATCAGGAATCTGTTAAAAAAAAAAAAAAAAAGGAAGAGGCTGTTGGGTAGGGTAGTCGAAACAGCTAGCCATCCCCCAATATCCATTCTCCGTTTCTTCCAAAATAATAGCAATTTCAGCTGGGCATAGAGTATACTAGAATAAAGTACACTTCCCAGCCTCCTTTGAAGCTGAGCACGACCGTGTGACTAACTCCCAGACAATGGGAAGTTAGCAGAAGTTGCACACAGCAGGCTCTAGAATTTTCTTTAAGAGACTTCTGGCACATGCCCTTTGCTCTCCTGTCTGTTCTTCTCCCCACTTGCTGGCAGGAATGTGAACGCCACCACAGTGCACCAGGAGAACAAGGGTCATAGCAGAGCAGTGAGCTCCAAAGAGCGTGGGGCTCTGGGAACCTCCAGGAGCAGAGCGCTCTCCCAACTCTGTACCCTTGTCTCCAAGCTTATCTACATGACAGAGAAATAAGCTTACAGCAGACATAATCCTAATGAATATAGGCAGGCAGTCAACACCGTCTGCTATAGGACGTGATGGCCCAGGTGTCAGAGCAAGTGAACAGAGAGCTTAAATCATAGCCTAGGACCCCTGACTCTGGGCACATTCTGCTTTCTTGAAAGCAGCATGGTGAAATGAGACAAGTCCAAGTGCCAGAAAACTTGAGGTCCAGCCTGGCACTGGGCCTCATGAGAGCTACCATCCTGAACATGTCACTTCTCCAAGTCTCCTTTCTCCTCTGTAAGATGGGGAGAGTGATTCCTGGCCCATGTGCGCTGAGCATTTGCGTGAGCCTGGCATGTGATTAAAAACTAGGTGTGGGTTTCTAACAACAACTGAATGAAGATTAAATAGGCTGTGGACCCTGGTTCATAGTAAATATGGTAGCCAGCTTCCAAGATGTGGGGGACTCGGAGGCCAAGTCATCACAGACATTGTGGTGTCCTACCTTGGTCTCTTGGGTCACTCATGGGGGAGATCAGCTGGCCATGATGTGAAGACACTCAGACAGACCTCTGGAGAGGTGGACACACAAGCAACTGAGGGTCCCTGCCCAGAGCTGGCAGTGACTTGCCGGCCGTATGAGGGAGCCACCACCCCACCGGGCTTGCAGATGACTGGAGCGCTGGTCCACGTCCTGACTGCGACCTCCAGAGAGACCTTGAAGCTGACCCACCTCGCTCAGGCCATGTCCACCTTCCAGACCCACAGAGACTCTGTGAAAGAATAAATATTCATTATTGTTTCAAGCTGTTAGGTTTGGGTTTATTGTTTCATAACAATAGATAATCAATGCAGTATTTATTCACTGAAAGGAGCTCCGTCTTCCTCCTGGAGAGGCCCTTGTCTTCTGCACCATCCTCTCCCACCATGTGAATCTCACGTCCCAGAGCGAGGGCTGGGGACACCGGATTCTGCCTGCACACAGAGGCCGTGGGGAAAGGCTGCGGCCGGCCCTATGGCAGCCTCCCTACTGGATAGCTCCTTTCTCCCTACCAAGCCGTGAGTCCAGGTTGGTCCCGATGCCGGTCCTTGCAGACCCAGGTGATGGGGCCACCTGTCGGCTCAGGCCTAATGTGAGTGAGTGAAGTGTTTGCTGGTCAACCTCTGTCTGCCTGCATCTCCATCCCTTTGCCTGAAATCTTCCTCCAGCAGTGCAACTGGGTAGCGAGGGCCAGAAAATTGACACTCCTCTGGGAACGGCCCTCCGCCAGCGACTGCTCCCTTGAGCGCATGTATCCTCCGGGACGGGGTGCCGGTTGTGCGCAGGGGTAACCAATGAACACACCCTTTATTGGCTGCCTTCCCTCCCGGTCTCATTCCCTGCTGCTGTTTCCTGAAATCCCCTTCTGAAGAAATGTACTTGCCTTGTCTAGGGCCTGCTTCTGGGGGAGCCTCAGCTAAGACTGCTTGTGGCCCAGTCTGAGCAGAGGTGTAGGCTGACCTGCGAGGAGCATCCAGGAATGATTTCCTTCCCCTGGTGAAAGGTGTGAGAGGAAAAGCCCTTGTTTCCCCCATCTGTCTTTTTGTCTGTTTGGTGTGGATACTGTGTGTGAGCTTGATGCCTGGGGCTATGGTAGCCACTTTGTGACCAGGAGGGGAGACGTGGACCCCATGCTGAGGATGACAGAGGAGAAGGATGGAAGCCAGGCTCCTTAGAGTCATCTTGGAGCCTCTCGACCGGCTCAGGGTCACCTAGCTCTGTACTTGGTAAGGAGTCAATACATGTCTCTACAGATTAAGCCACCTTTATTTGGTTTTTCGACTGTTTATAACCAAACTCATCCATTACTGATACATCCATTACCAACACAGGCTTGTCCCAGAGGCATTACCATTGGAATCCATACCCCTTACTACCACCTTAAAGCTCCCAAATGGGGTGGAGAGGGGGCGGGGAGGCCACAGACTTGAACTCCACAGGTGGCTGAGGACCTGGCGCTGAAGACAGGGGTCCCAGAGGGGAGAGCAACGTGTGGGCATCAAGGACAGGGGGTGGGGAGGACTGGAAGACAAACCCCCCATTAATCTGGCCAGGGTGAGCATTGTTATTGTTATTATTATGGAGCATCTCAAGGCTGGAGCTCTTCCAGACCTGGCTGGGCCCCACTAATGGCCCTATAAATTCCAGCCATAAAGAGTAATGGGGGGAGACAAATGAGATAATTAGGAATAAATCTCACCGAGGTCTCTATTCAGCAGCGCCCCTGGCCAATCTTCCGAGCCATTAGCTAGCCCCTAATGAATGCCAAGCTGCCCGGTGCTCGAGGCTCTGAAGTACGGGAGGGACTTGGGATAAGGGGCATCATGGCCCCCACAGCCTGCGGCCAGCGACCTTGGGAGGAGCCGAGGGACGGCCCCGCAGCCTGCCTGCATGGCTTTTCTGTCTCCAGGGCCTTGCGGACACTTTGTCTGCACTGTCCCCTCACTATCTGCCCCCCCCCACCCCGCTTCCATCTCTGCTTCTCTCTCATCAGCCCATCTCTGTCTGCACTATGGAGCCTTGGAAGGTCTAAGTTAGCAGAAATTGAGGGGGCCACCTGACACAACCCCACCATCTGTCCTCCCTGCCACCAGTCAACCCCAGGGAGGGACCGATCTATACCCTCTCCCCCAGAACAGTCCTGGGAAGAGGGAGATCGCACCCACCTCCCTTGCCGGCCATGGCACGGTGGGCAGCTCTCACTACCACAGCCATTTTCATGCTGGGGCTGGGAGCTCTCTCTTGGTATGTCTGCTCCTGGGTCTTCCTCTATGGGCTGGAGCCCTAGAATAAGCCTCAGTCTCCTCCTGGGCTTTGGATATTTGAAGGCCACCGCCCTTGACTTCTCTTCTCTGGTCAAGTGCCCTGAGCTGCCCTTGAAAATTTGGGGTTTCCAGCCAGGCCTCCCCGAGCCAGGTGCCATCTCCAGGCCCACATGCAGGAGTCCCGCCCTATCGTGATTTCTGTTGTTTTCATCTGCCAGCCCTTCCCTCCTTTTTGGTTACAGCACCCCTGCCTCTTTGGGAAGCTTCTCCTCCTGGATCCCACATGGTTCCTGAGGGGCAGCCAAGTCTCCTGCCGTCCCTGGCCACAGAGGTCTGGCCTATCAAAGCCCTCCATCCCTTGACAAGGTGGCTGGCCCAGGGATGAGGACCCTGGGGCCTCAAGGTGGTAAAACAAAAAAGGTCGGGTAGACACAGCACATGAACATGCCTATCTTTCCCTCCTCACGCCCCAGGGCCCCCAGAGTCCTACCATTTGCAGTAGGAGGGGATGAGGCATACCGAGAGATGGCAGCCTTTGTGGACTGTGGAGGTCAATACAGGCTTGGGGAGAGGTAGTAACACCGGTGAGGAGCAAGGAAGGCTGGGAGGAGGATTTTCTCTGCAGGAGGTGAAAGGTGAAGTGATGTCTGGGTCAACAGGGGGCCTGGGGTCATGGGTCCCCACTATGCCGTGTCTCCACATCATTCCAGTTGAGTCAGGATATGGAAAGGAGCATAAACATGGAGGTGACAAGGGGCAAGGTCTGCAATCTCTGGACACTCTGCTGCCCCCATGTGTTGCCTGAGGCTCCTTTCCTGCTCAGGGCCAGTTCCGGGAGCTACCACACTGCCTTCCCACCGCTCTATCTACAGCAGCTGTCCCGAGAGCCTCGGGGAGCAGCCCTTAGTCCCCCACGGCTGCCTCATCTCCCAGTGGTGGTGGTGGTGGCGGTTGGCACAGGCCCCAGGGCATGACTGGTCGCGGGCAATCTGGCAGGGAGGCTGCTTCCGGGAGTCCCCTTCTGGCAGCCCCGCAGCCATGGGATCGGCAGGACCTGAGTCTCAGTTTGCCTGGCTCTGGGTACCAGCACCGGGAACGTCAATTAAATGTGCTAAAGGATGGAGAGAGGCTGCTAGAAGCCATGCAGGCAGAGAACCCAGCTGACCACCCCTCCCCTTACTAGCCAGGCCCTAGCTTAGCTGCTTGCTCAGTCCTGGGGCACAATCTTATGAGTCTGGCACACACGCTCACCCAGTGGTCATGGGCAATCCTGGCCAGAGGCAACTTAGCTTGGTCTTACCACCTTCTCCTCGCACACAAGTGTGGTAATGCCTGTCTTGGTTTAGACAACTCAGGCCATGAGGATTGGCCAGTCAAGAAATTTCCCATGCCAAAGCGGAGCTTGTTGCCTGATCCACAGATGAAGGGAAACCAGAGGCGGGCTATTTCCCTGAACACCGTGGCAACTGTTACATTTCCAAGTCTCACTGATGTTCTACGGTCTATGCAAAGACACTGAAGCCAAGGGAGAGAGCCCCATTCCTTGGGGCTAGAACGGACTCCTGGCTCAGACCAGCCAGGGGGCAGGCAGATCGGGGAGCCAACGGAGAACAGCTATGGAGTGCAGAGGAAGAAGATTCCAGAACTACAGCTTGCCCTGGAAGGGTATCTGGGCAGGACTGGGTGGGTGGGTGGCCTCAAAGACAAATGTCATTGGCTTTCCTGCCCAGCTGAGGGCCACGTGGGCCAGGCTGGGGGAGGCAGGGGGGAGGGGAGGGGTGGAGAGAGGCTCTGCAGCACAGCCCCAGGCTGAGCAGGGCTGGCCGTGGCTTCCGTGGCTTCCATGGCTGCGCACTCCAAGTGCCCACACGTGCATGTGTGCTGTGTGTGCGAGTGTGGTGTGACTTTGTGGAATGCATGTAACTACGTGACTGTAAGGAGAGTAGGTGGGTGTGAGTGTGAGAGTGTGTGTGTGTGTGTGTGTGTGCTGGGGAAGGCTGGCTGAACCCTGCTCCCGTCCCACCCCCCAACCGGCCCCAACTGGCCCCCACCCTGCTCAGCCTCTCGGGTTTCAGCCACTGTCCTAAAGAAAACAGCCCGGAGCCTGCAGCAGGAAATCACTATTTGGGTTGGAAGAGGCGCCTCTTCCTGCCAAGGCCCCCAGGAGGGGAGAGGGCCAGGGAGGGGGCCTTCCTGCCCACCTGGACCAGACCTCAAGCCTTGGGGGAGACCTAAGGCGGAGCAGGGACTGCCTGGAAGCCCCCCCGCCCCCCGGCGCCCTGCCTGTCCTCCTCAGGGTCGAGAAGCGGTGCTCCTGTGGCCTTGTGAGCCCTGGTGCGCCACTTGGATGGGGCGGCCCTGTCAGAGTCACAGCAGCCCCACTGTTGGGAATATTCCACAGACACAGCTTGCTTGCACAGACTTAATGGTTAGAGAGGAATAAGGGAGGGGGCTAAGCAGAAGCTGGGTAACCAGTGGCCGCTGGTCCTTCGATGGGACCCCAGGCCACTCTTTGCTGTGCTAAGGAGGATCCCCCAGACGAATGGTCAAGCGATAAAAACAGTGCAGGACAACATGTAGAGAATTTTGACATCTTTGTAAAAGAGAAAAAGAAGAGAAATTAGGCCTATATGCTTTTGTATGCACAGGTGAGACTTTTGAGGCTCTTGTACTTTGGGTGTGCAATCGCTGAACACAAGTATTCAGATCAACATTAGATAAATGTTGATCAACAGTTCAGATCAACAATAGATAAATGAACACTGGGGGCCTGAGGAGATAGGGTTTCTCTCTTGGCTTTGGTCTTGACTCTGTGACCCTGGACAGGTCCTTTCCTCTCTGTGTCCTGAGTGTCCTACGAGATCCTAGAGGTCAGAGAAATCTTGGTGTTGGCAAAGTGAGGGCTGTGTACCTGTTGGGGGGGTGCGGATGTAAGAGAGGCACGCGTTGGTCTGGGCAGTCCTTCTCACCCCCCCCCCTTATTATATCCTTCTGGTGCGACCGGACCCCCTCCTAGTCCTGGGCTGCTCCCCCATTTGGCCTTCCTTGAGAGACTTCCCATTTCATCAGCCCTTTTTCTGAGCTCCCTCCTTCCTTCCAGAATCCCTCTGGGCCACTCCAGCCTTTGTCCTGGAAGCAGTGCCCACCAATTTCTCCACTTTATGAGGCCTTCTTCAGCCCTGTCTTCTCCTCAGGATGATCTGAGTCCAACCATGGGACAGTCCTCTCACTCACCTTGGACCCCTCCTGGCTTCCTCCAGGCCCAGGATGGGGAGGAGAGGGCTCAGTCCAGCTGGCCCTCCCCACTGTGGGAACTCCCTCTCCTCCAGGGGAGCCCTGCAGTACTCAGGGCTGTCCTCCCCACTCGAGGGTGCTAGCCACATGGCCTCCAAGGCTTCGGCTAGTCCCACCAGTTTTCTTCTTCATCAGGCCCCTGACAGTCGGGAGACTGAGGCTGGGCCAAGTGACTCCCCTACTCAGGCCGTACTTTCTCCCAGAGCAGCCCAGGAGCAAGCCCAGGCTGCAACGGCCCAGGAGCAAGCTCAGGCTACAACGGGCCAGAGCTGGCCCAGGCAGCACCCAAGCCTCTGAGCTATCACAGGGAAGGGCTTCAAGAAGCAGGAGTCAGCAAGAGATTAATTAATCAAACCCGAACACATCTGTTGTTAATTAATTCTATGCCAAGGGTTAACTCTTCCCTCCCTGGGCTTCCCCACCCCTTAGGTGTGAAGAAGGAAAAAGTGGCGAGGAGTGGGTACCTCTCTTCTTACTGCCTTGGAGGGGAACATGAAGGAAGAAAGGGACCCCAGAAGGCAGGGAGGCCTCCCCCATCATTTGGGGGCTTTGTGTGTGCGTGTTGGGGGAGGGAGGAGTGTTTGCTTTTGAGACTAGAGGTTCTATGGACACTACTCATAGGTGCTGAGATGGACAAATAACTTTATTTACAGCAACAAATAGGACAGGCCCACCCTCCATTCCCTCCCTCTCCCCTTCCAGTCTTTTCTATACCGGTCCTGTCCCTCCTGGCTTAGCCCTGCCCTCTGGAGGACTTTGGGGGTCACCATAGGAGTCAAGCCCCCACGAGGGTCCAGTAAAGACACCGGGGAAGGGCGTGGCCCAGAGCGGGCTGGGACGTCTCACTTCACATTTTGCTGAGCCTGGGCGGCGGGAGGCGGGGCCGCAACGGCCGTGAGAGGTAGAGGAGCGCACAGCCCGCCGGCCCCGCCTCCCTCCGCCCCCCTTGCTGCCCCCCACTTTCACAGTGTTCTGCGGCCCAGGCCATGGGGCCAGGCGCGGGCTCCCGCCCCGGCCCGCCCCCCCCCCCCCCCCCCGGGCTGTCGGCGCGGCTGCGGGTCCCGGCACCGCGAGGCGGGGACGGGGTTGGGGGGAGGGGCGCTGCGGCGGCCCCGCTCCCCTCCGCGGAGCTGGCCCCGCCCTACCCCCCACCCGCCCCACCTCCCCGGCCGCGGCTCCAGGGGCGCTGCAGGGGCGGCGGCGGTCAGGAGGAGAAGCAGAGCCCACAGCACTCCATGCAGATCTCCAGGCAGTCGGCGGACTCGCAGCAGGCGTCCACGATGCCGCAGTCCAGGTCGCAGGGCAGGTCGCAGTCGGCGCACTCGCCCGAGCCGCAGCAGCAGCAGCAGAGGCACGAGTCTTCGGAGCTGCAGGAGCCGCACGTGGCGCAGTCCAAGACGATGTTGCACAGCGTCAGGAACTCGCAGAACAGGCAGGACAGGATGCAGTGGACGCAGCAGTCTGCGGGCACAGGCGGGGGACAGGGCTGGTGGGACCCAGCCGCAGAGGGCTCCCGGCCTAGTGCTCGGCTCCCCCGCCACTGCTCAGACTCGTGGTGAGGGGCCCAGCTTTCCGGCCGATGACCCCCAGGCACAGAGCTACCCGTACCTGCCCAGTTAGCTGCAGAGCTTGGTCCGAGCCCCGGCGGTCTGGACTGAGTGCCGGCGCTTCACCACCCTGAGTCATTCGTTTACCAAACCCACGTCCTAGCTAGCATGTCCCACGCACTCTTCTAAGTGTTGGGCATGAATGAAACTCATGTCAACTTGCAACAACTCCATGAGATGGGGCTACTATTAGCTCCACTCTACAGATGAAGAAACTGAGGCACAAAGAAGTGGCTTCAGAATACACCCAGAATCCTACCACTCTGCTCATCTCACCCTCCCCCCTCCCGGCAACAACCGTCTCTCTGGGTGCCCCAGCCCCCACCCTACCCCCCACGCACTAGCCCAGAGGTACCCTTGCAAAACTTCAGTCCAGTGAGTCCCTCCTATGCACACAACCCTCCAGTGGCTTCCACCTCCCTAGGAGTAAGATCTGGTCTCCTCCTACACTCTGTCCTCCTAGATCACTCTGCGGTGGCCTTCTGTGGGCACCACAACCTACCAGCCCCAACCCACCACCCTCAGCCCCTCGCCCTGGCCCACCTCGCCTCTCTCCTGGAAGGACTTATCACCTGCCACCACACTACACGGCTTTTTCCTCCCACTAAAATGTAAGCTCCAGAGGACAGGCATCTTTGTCCCTTATAGTCAGTGATACAAGTCCGGAGAAGGCACCTGACACTGAGGTGCTGAGTAAAGAGATGGTAAGTGAATGAATGCGTGAGTCTATCCTTGGGCAGCCATCTGGGAAGTGGTAGAACGGGGAACCGAAACCAGGCAGGCTGGCTCTGGAGTCCATGCTCTGAACCGCTCACTGGGCGGCTGGGATGCTTAGCTGGCATCCCTCCCAGGGGCTGGGCAAGCAGAGGAGCAGCCAGTTCCCCTGACCAGGTGGGCCCCTGCCACGAGGCTGCTGGCCCTATGGGGTCTCACACTGCCATGGAGGGTCTGACTGTCCCACTCCATTTCTGTGTGGAGGGACTGGGCTCTCGTACAGCTGGGACCCCTGCCTTCTACCTGCAAACGGAACAAGGCAGTTCTCCTCAAATCCAAATCTGATGAAGTCACTACCTTGTTTGAAATCCTTCCATGGCTTCCTATTGCCATCCAGACAAATTTTTTAAGAGAGAGAGAGTGCACGGGCGCGCACCTCAAGGGTGTGGGGGTGAAGCAGGCTCCCCACCCAGCTCGAAGCCAGAGGCAGGGCTCGATCCTCTGACCCTGAGGTCATGACCTGAGCCAAAATTCAGTCAGACCCTTAACTGACTCAGGCACCCGGGCACCCCATTCCTTCCAGATGAAGTCTAAGACCAGTGCAGTTTACAAAGTGCCTCCCACTCCCACAGCTCCTGCCTGCGTGGAGTCTCACTGCCCCCCATTCCTCACTTAGAATTTTGTAATCTAGCCAAGCTAGCCATTTCTCACGTCTGTGCTAAGGCTCCCTGGCTAGATTCTCCTACTAACCATTTGAGGCTGGCTCAGACACCTCCGGAGCTTTCCCAGACTCCCTTCCCCAGCTCTCGGGCTCGTGTGGGTGTCCCCTGTGTTTGCATCATCTGCTTTCTGTGGCTTTACCACTGTATCTGTCACCCCATACGGTGATTACCTGTGTGTCTTTCTCATGTGAGCTTTGTGAGGTCAGGGACAGAGCACAGTGCCTGGCTCCCGGCAGATGCCCAGTACATTTTTAAGTGAATGAACATTCCCTTCATAATTCAGACTGGTGGGCCGAATCTGCTCTGTGGGAAGGCTGATGAACACGTTACGTGCAAATGTGTACCCAGAATCCTGTTTGCAGAAGACCACGCCGGGGTCCCCCAGTATGGGCAGGAGGCACTTAAACATTTTGGGGTAATGGTTAAGGTGGAGCACCAATGAGCTCCAGGCAGCCGTCTCCCACACCGAATTAATGCCTGGTGGGGCAGTGAAGCCAGCTACCCAGGGCAGCCCAGCAGGGGACCCCCATATTGCAGGAACGATGGCTGATGTATCCGATGGCTGATGTATCCGGGTTCTCTGCCTCCCCACTGCCCCACACGGCCCTCACCACACTCCCAGTTAAGTATCTGATGCTGCATCCTTTTACTCTGCCAGGTGTTCTGCTCCCATGAAACAGGCGGTCTACGCCTTGAGGAAAATTGTCTTTCCAGAAATGGAGTGGCTTATGCTGGCTCAGCCCAGATGGTTTCATTCCTTGTTACAGCAACTCTGGGAGAGCATGGGCGGGAAGGGGCTGGTCTTGAGAAGGCAGGTATGCCTAGCTTTCCCCAGCAGGTGTAGCTGGCCAGGTTCCCTGGAAGCAGTGTTAAAACCGGTCTCCTGGGCCCCACCCAAAGGTTCAGATCCAGGAGGCCTGCCATGGGAATGAGCCTGTGCTTCTCACCAGCGACCCACTGAAGAGGCTGCTGCTTGTCCCGGCATCACGCTTGGAGGGGCCCGGCTCTGGACGCCTCTCCCAGGGAGGCGGCGGGGGCGGGGGTGCTTACCTTCCTGCGCCTGGAGGGGGATCTGGGAGGCAGTAGATTTGGTGCTGCCCTTGCTCTTCCTGCTGGCCTGACTGGCGAGAGATGGGTGCGTCTGCAACTTCCGGTGGGCCTTGGGGCCACCTAGGGCACCATTCCCCGCTCGCCTGGCGCTGCCCAGCTCTGAGGGGTGGCCTGAGCCATTTGCCACTAGTGGGGTGCAGCTCAAGGGGTTCCCCTGAGGCTGGCCTAGAGAGATGATGAGGAAGGTTAGTGGGGGTGGGGTGCACGGCCTCCCAGAACTCTGCCCCAATCTTGCCTGCTTCATTCTTAGATATGCCACAGGTCACCTAGCTGGCCTTGTATTCTGCAGATGGGGAAACTGAGGCCCAGAGAGCACCACTGACTTGTCAGAGGCACACCAGGAAACAGAGCTGAGCACTGACCCGAAGGCCAGTGCTCATTCCAGGAGAAACAGAGGTGCAAGGCAACCACAGGGGCTCAGAGTCCTGGACCCCACCTTCTTACCCCACTTGAAATCCATTCTCCTGCTTTTGTGATCCTGGGGTTTTGGCAAGAGTGGCAGTGGTGGTCAGGGTGAGGGGATAAGGACTGTTTGGCTGGGGGGCGGAAGGACAGCAGTGAAGCAGTTAACCTTCACCTTGGCCCCTGCCAAGCCCCCAGCTGTTTTTGCCCTTGGTGTGCTGGGTGATTTATTGGAAACATCTGTTTGGAGATGAACGCCCTGGCCCTGGGCTCCACGGGCGCCTCAGAGCAGCCCCTCTATCTCTTCTCTTCCACCCCAGCTTCCCTGCCCTGTGCTGCCTCTGTGGGGTGGCTTCTCTGTGGAGAATAAGTTTCCTGGGGCAACTCTGGGGGTCTGGGTGAGGGGGAGAGACCCGTGGTGGGGGATCCCCGAGGCCAGGAACTCCCTGAGTCCCCATTCCAGGGTGAGGGTCCAAACTTCAGCTCCACCAGTGGGTCCAGGGAAGCTGGCCCTGGGGATCCCCCAAAAGCACCCAGTCCCTCTCCTTACCTCAGGTTTGCTCACCTGGATGACATGGTTCTGTTTGCAAGAGAGGGGGCCGTGTGTGTGTGTGTGTGTGTGTGTGTGTGTGTGTGTGTTTGGGGGAGGGAGCTGAGAAGGTGACATGGAGAGGTGGGCCCTCTATGTCTGGGCCCCCTCAGCCACTCAGGGATGTTGGCTCCTGGGTGGGACCCTCTGTAAATGCACAAATGTTGGGCACTTCCATCTCTTAGGCACCAGGGTGTGGGTCCCCGACTCCCTGCAGGCCAGGCCTCTGGGTTTGTATTGTAGTAGGAGGAGGTGTGGGGGGGAGGGGGCCCTGGAGGCTGAGGAGAGGGGAAGGCGGCCTCACTGCTTCCCCTGACTGAGAGGGCTGCACCTTCTACGGAATGGTTGTAGTGACCTCCCATCACGGAGCACTTCCTGCTTGCCAGCCCCCCTTCTAAGCGCACCACACGCCATTCTCTCACGAAGCCTCTCAGTTTCTCCCTGGGGTGGTATCCACCTTTCACAGATGAGGAAACTGAGTCCCAGAGAAGTACAGGAACTTGCCCAAGGTCCCACAGCTGGAAAGGGTCGGACATGGGCCCAGCCAGGAGGCCAACAGCTGGGACTCAGAGCGCAGAGCGGGGCAGAGGCTAGGAGACGAAGGACTGGGGACGGAGCTGCTGCTGTCACCGCCATCCCTCGTCCTAGAACTCATACCTTATACATTTGGGCTGTTGTTAGGTCCAACAGCGTGCCAAGAGCTTTCTGTGGAGTAGCTTCTTCACGCATCTCGATAGGTCTACGGTCATTGGCCCCGTTTCACAGATGATAAACAGAGGCCGAGTTTCCACAGCTAGGAAGTGGAGCAGGGAGGGGATGGAGGCTGGGAGAAAGGAGCTGAGGCCCAGGTGGGGAGTCCGGAGAGGATGGGAGACAGGGCTCTGGAGAAGCTCCATGCTGGGAACCTTTGGCCCTGAGGTGTGGCTGGTGCCTGCATCTGGGTAAACAGGGGTAAGGCTACGGGAAGCAGCCAGGCCTGAATCATCCCGCTCCCACCTCTTGGCCCCACGGTGGGAGACCAGCCTGAGTCTTCGGCCAGCTTCCGTGCCCCCTGCCCTGATGCCTAAACATGGGCACAGTGACCGGAGGCGGGAGTGTGTGGTGAGCTGAGGGCGCTGGGGAGGTTCGGGTAGACACAGAGCTTGCCTGTGGCCATGGCCGTGGGGGTGGCCGTGGGGGCTGAGTCACAGAGCAAACACTCGGGCCCACAGACACAGAGGTGTCTGTCCAGCTCCCAGACAGGCCCCCTCCTCTGTGGCCATGGCACTGACCTCTTTCTCTCAATTCGGCTGGTGGGTGTGTCTAGAAGAGGCTGAGGGCAGTGTGCTAGCAGAATTTAGTAACCCTGACTTCCAGGGAGTCCAACTTAGCCCCAGATGCCCTGGCTGAAGGCGGCTCCCCGCTCAGCCATGCCAGCTGAGGAGGCAGGCACAGGAAAGAGCCCTGTGCCAGGAGACCTGAGTTCCCCAGCTGTGTCCAGGCTGAGTGGTGCTGCGTGTCTTAGTTTCCTCATCTGTAAAATGGGCTTGGCACTTGCTGTCCTGCTGCCTCACTACAGGCAGAAGAGTCTGTGAGATCATTCAGGGAAAGAAAGTTGGAAAGTGCAAATGTGTCTCTAGATTTGGTAGATCTTATTAATTTCAGACGGCTCTGGCTGCCCCCTCCCCTGCTCCTGAGGGGGATGGAGGAGAGTTCTCTCCCTCCTAGGACCTTCTTGGAGGCCTTAAGCCAAGACTGGGAATAGGCTCCTTTCTGCTCAGAGTAACCTGGGACTGCTCTCTTTCCTTTTCACCCTCGACACCCTGGAGGGTGGGGCTGCGGTGGGGTCTGGCTCCTGGCCCTCAGCACCCCCAGATCTCTTCCTCCTTTCATATGGCCCCACGCCCTCTGCTCTTGAACCGTATTGCCTGGAGCTTGTCCACCCTCCTTGTGAACTAATGTTATACTGATCATTTTGTATGTGGAGGTCTCTTTCCTAGACAAAAAGGACGGTGACCATGACCTACACCTTTCTGTTGCCCACACTTCAAGGTTCTGGCCCAGTGCTAGGCTCCCATGGGCACCCACTGGATGTCTGCCAGCCCAAGGGATAGGATTCCCTGGCGCTACCCCTACATGTTGCCACTCCCATCCCCTGACCCCTAGGACTCACGTGTCACAGCTTCTGTGGGGACATCGAGGTCAGTACTGTCCAGGGGCTGAGGGGCCCCAGGGCCATTGCCTTGGGGCATGGGGGGTGCCGCTTCCTCCAGGGAGCCTTCCTCTAGCGCTGCCTCCACAGGGTGAGTGGATCCGGTTACTACCTCTAGCCCAGGCAAGAGGGATGGGATCTGGACTAGAGAAAAAGCACAAGACCAAGGTATATTTTCCCAGTGCCCTCCTATCTCCCCAGCCCTGGTCCCCTTCCCACAGCCCAGAATGCCATGAGCCCTTATTCTCTGCTTCTCTGTACCAGCTACCCAGCCCTTACCCTATCTGGCAATGGTGCCAGGCTCCAAAGTGGAAAACTCCCAAAATGCAAGGCAGGAGTGCTCAAGGGTGTGTGTGTATATGTGTGGGTATGGGTGTGTGCACGCACACACTTGTGTCTGTGTGGTTGTCAAGGACAGGGGCTGGAGGTAGGCAGTAGAAAGGGACCTGGAAAGAAGCACGGTGCAGGAAAGGACAGAGAGATGGCAGTGATGGAGGGGCAGGGACAGGCATCCAGAGGGACAGGGAGAGGGAAAGAATCAATGGGACAGTGAAAGGCAGAAGCAGAGAAAGCAAGCATCAGGAGGCGGGGCTGGGCGTCCAAGGAGGGAGCCCCCAGGAACCCAGAGACAGATAGTCTGGGATGTGAGGGAGACTCAGCAGAAAGTCAGTGAAGGGGAGGCAGAGAAGGATGGGGTCAGGAGCAGAGGCAACAGAGACGAGAGTGCGGTGCAGGCAAGGGTGAGATGGACACATAGGTCAGAGAGAGGATGACAGTGGGAGAGTCAGAGACCTGGGGTGAGGAGAAGGATGGGCCTGAGGTGGACGGCCAGGCAGGAAGAGAGGCAGGGAGCCGGCCCAAGAGGCTGGGAAGAGGCGGACCGCAGCCACATGTAATTACAGTGACCAGCTCGGCCCCTCTGTGCAGGGTGGGCGGAAGGCAGAAATGGAGCCACCTTCAAAACCCCAGCTCCTGAGGCAGCAGGACTAGGGCCCCCCTGGACCCAGGGAAAGAGGAGGGCGGATGGGAGGTGAGGGAGGGAGGCAGAAAGGGGCCTGAGCTCCCATCCCTCAGTGCCACCAGGGCTGTAGGAAGGCCTGAGGGTAAGCAGGAAGGGTGAGCTCTTGGGGACCCGGGGCCTGGCTGGCAATTACGTAGTGCAGGGTGCAGCCCGAGCCTCTCATCAGGCCCCCAGTTGTGCAGTCAGGGAGGACGAGGGCTTCGAGGGGGTGCCCCACCACATGCCATGTTGGGAGCGGGGGAGACACAGAAATGAGAGACTCAGAGAGACACAGAGACCACAAGGGCACAGGGAGAGGAGAGCCACAGGCAGACAGAGGACAGAGAAAGAAAAGAAAGGGCAGGAACCCAGAGACTAAATGTTCACCACCTGCCTGTGCACACCACACAAAATGACCGAAAGAGACACACCCAGGGCGACGAGAGATAGACAAAGACTAGTCTTGGAAATAGAAACCGACTCAGTGAGAGAACACAGGGGCCTCCACACACTGGCCGTGTCTGAGCTACCTCCAAACGAAGCCCAGCCAGGACAGGAGGCAGGAGGCCCCCATCCGGGGAGCCAGTGAGGGTGGGGCAGGCAGGTCTGGACTCTGGGAGCAGCCTGAGGGGAGGGGACCAGCCAGGGGCTCAGCTGCCCCACCCCCAGGGGGACCCTGAGCAATCCTTGTTCCAAAGATTCCTGTACTCCATGGCCAGGGGGACCAGGCCCTAGGGGACCCAGACAGGTAGCACAGAGACAGCAGGCCCGAGGGACGTGCTCACACCTGCCTGGGAAAACAACAGGCCGTTTCGGAAGACAGGATCTGGGGCGGGAGAGGGACCCTGGGCTCCTGCAAGCTCTGGGGGATGGCAGAGTTAGAGGTGGGCACCCCTCCCGGTGACCCTGGCTGCTCCGGGGAGGGAGGTGTGGGCTCCATCCAGCCTCCATCCACTCTTGGGGTCAGTTGAGAGCCCCCTCACTCCTGGGTTCATGAGACAGGAGTCAAATGGCTTTTCAAAGATCACAGGGCTGCGGCAAGGAGAGCAGGGGTGCTGAGATGACACGCAGGAGAGAGGGAGGAGTGATGCCTGCTGGATGGTACCTCTCCCAGCCCTGAGCCTGGGCTACAGCTCAGCCGGGGCTCCTGGGGGCTAATGGCAAACTGGCATGAAGATTGAGGCTCAGAGCTTGGTCCTGATTTCTAGGAAGGGAGGGACCTGCCCAGTTCTAGCCTCTGGCCCTAGAGGCACCGTGCTGTGGCCCTGATGGGCAGTGCGGTCTCTTCCGTGTGGTGCGATGAAAAAGGCCTCAGTGAGGAGCTGGAAGGTCCAAGCCCTGGCTTTCACCAGTAGCCAGTGTGGGCAAGTTATCAGGACTCTGTGTGCGTAAAGGGTGGGGTGCCTGGGTGGCTCCGTTGTTAAGCATCTGCCTTCGGCTCAGGTTATGATCCCTGGGTCCTGGGATTGAGTCCTGCATCAGGCTCCCTGCTCAGCAGAGAGCCTGCTTCTCCCTCTTCCTCTGCCTGCTGCTCCCCCTGCTTGTGCTCACTTCTCTCTCTGTGTCAAATAAATAAAATCTTAAAAAACAAACAAAAAAGGTTGGTGGCCTTCATGCTTATCCCTCAGGGTTTCCAAGAGTAAATGAAGTATGCAGGGGGCCGTTCATGAACCTTCCCATCCACCAACCCTCCTTTCCTCACTTCCCCCTTCCCTCCTTCCCACTCTTCCGGTGTTGTTTGGTTTAACATTTATGAAGCAGTTATGATGTACGTTGCAATGTGTCAAGTGCTGGGTAGACCAAAATGAGGAAGAGAAGGTCACTGTCCCAGGAGTCGTCTGTGGGGGGTGGAGGGGCAGTCACATACACTGAGGGGCAAGAGGCATGCTGGGCTGTGGAGGCACAGACCCCAGGCACTCATCCCAGGGGTGTGCATGCACATACATGTGCGTGTGTCTGGGAGGCTTCCTGGAGAAGGTGGTGCCCACATTGGGTCAGCAAAGAAGGGGGAAAGGACTTTTCCAGAAGAGCAGCAGGAGCCAACTCCCCAGGGTGGGTGGCTGCACGTGAGCAAGGGGAGTTGCAGCCCAGCCGTTTGGTGGTGTTGAGGCTGGGGAGCCTAGAGAACTGGGGCATCGTGGTGGCTTCCCAGGCTCCCTCCTGAGCTCCCTGAGGTGCATGGGGATGACACCATCGGTCCTGTAGTAGAAGGAGCCAGGACTGCAGCTCTCCTGGCCCCCGTCCACTGTTGGAGAGTGATGAAGGTGAACGGAGGGCTTAAGGAGACCAGTCCCGATCTCTGCCCTCCTCCCCCAGTGTCGACACTCTCTGGCAGCCTCTCCTTGTAGGTCATCTACAGGGCTGGTGACCTTGAGGCCTTGGGAACAAGGAGACAGCCCAGACCAAATCCCGAGGAGGCCCTCCTGCAGGGAACCTGCCATTCTAGGGTGAGCCTCGCACCTCGGGAGGGTATCAGGGAGGAAGGACAATCCAGTCCAGTCACCTTGACCTGGAAACACAAAGACACGGGTCTCTTGGAGCCAGGAGGTGACCCAGCAGATGCTGGACAGAAGAGGAACCCATGCTGAGTGGGCAGAGACACGGAAGCAGAATGAGAAGGCATTAAGAAGTGGTGGGAAGAGCAGAGCTCTGAATGAGGGATACCATCCGGAGGGCCCAGTGCCAAGGCATAGCTCTCTCCCTAGAAGCACACAGAGCAGAAAAGCTGGACAACAGGTGGAGCTCCAGGCCTCAACCATCAAGAGACCAAAGGAGCCCCACTTTCCTTCCTGTGACCATGAGCCCCCACCGTTTGGCCACAGAGGGGAGAACATCTCGGTGGAGAAGCTCCCAGAGGAATGTTCCAGAGGATAGAGATGCGGAGAGGGCTGGAAGGAAGCGGTGGCCAGCAAAGGCCAAAGGCTCTGCTATGCATGTGCAGTTCATGTGTGGCATGAAAGTGCCTGCCCCCGATCAGGGCCTCAAACTCCCCGGGGGTGCTGTCTACCCGCCCAGCCACATCCCTGCTCCATCTGACCAGAGGGCCACATTTGTCTAATGTGCACAGGGGGTCACACATGCCGGTGGTGTCTCTGGGCCGAAGCCCCAGCCCTGCGCTTCTTTCTAGGGTCTCCATCTATAAGAGGGGAATGTAGAAAGGCAGCAGCCACTTTACCTCGGTGCACTTTCTTCCCTAACATGGGATAGGTTTGGAACCAATACCCTGAGTTCTGGAAAGATCTCCCAGGAGGGAGTGAAAACGTGCTTATGGATACAGTCCATAAGCCAGGAGTGCCTGGGTGGCTCAGGCGGTTAAGTTTCTGCCTTCAGCTCAGATCATAATCTCCCGGTCCTGGGGTTTTGCCGTGGAAGTGGGGGGGGGGGGAATCCCTGCTCAGCGGGGAGTCTGCTTCTCCCTCTCTCTCTCCCTCTGCCTTTCCCCCTGTTTGCGCTCACCCTCTCATGCTCTCTCTAAAGCAAATAAATAAATAAATAAAATCTTAAAAAAAAATAAATTCAGGGGCACCTGGTTGGCTCAGTGGGTTAAGCCCCTGCCTTCGGCTCAGGTCATGATCCCAGGGTCCTGGGATCGAGCCCCGCATTGGGCTCTCCGCTCAGCGGGGAGCCTCCTTCTTCCTCTCTCTCTCTGCTTACCTCTCTGCCTACTTGTGATCTGTCTGTCAAATAAATAAATAAAATCTTAAAAAAAAAATAAGAAAATAAACTCAGAAGCCCAAAAGGGAAGGCCAAGAGACTCACAACTTGGGCAGGAGCCTGGTAGGATCCTTCTGGCTGCCTGCTGTCCACCAATGTGAGGGGTGCTCCTGGGCCGAGGAATGGGGGGACCTCTTCCAGGTGGGATGGGTTCACCCCAAGCCTGGAAAGTGCCCACAGGACCTTTGTTCTGGAGCTCCAGTCTCTAGTCGCTCAAGCCCAGACCTCTCCCTTGTCTTGTAGACAGTGGATCCAACTTCCCCCGGGAGCTGTGACCACCTCTGGAGAGGTCCAAGATCTCTCTGCTCAGAGAGTAGTGACTAGAACCCCACACTCCAGTCTCTCCTTGGCCTGGCATTCAAGGTCTCAGTCTACATCTTCAGCCCGATGAATGGGCAGGGAATCTGTGTTCTAGGCAGCCTCACCATTCCATGGCCCCAGGTCACCACTGGGCCATCTGACCAATCCACCCATGCTTCTGTTGTTCCTCTTGACTATAAGGTTCTAACCCTCTCCTCTCCCACTCCCCAAATCCAACCTATCCTTCAGGGTCTAGCTCCAGCTTGCCCTCTGCCTCTAGCAAGCCTTCCCTTGATACTCAAGCCAACAGTCCCTCTTCGGAGTGGTCCATTGACTGAGAACTTGGCACCCACTTAGCATGCTCTTGTTACTGAGAACTTGGTAGTGAAATCCCAGCCCCTCAGTCAAATTGCAGCCCTCCCTAGCTCGACCTCTTGGGGTGGCGGCACGATTCACCCCTGCACCCACAGTGGGCACTCAGCGAGTGTCTGTTGCTAAGGACAGAATCCTGGAACTGGAAATGCCCCAGGTCAGGGGCAGAGGAGAGAATGAGGGTGTGAGGACTAAGGGTGGCTTTTGACTCCAAACCCCAAGGAGGCGAGAATTTGGTCTCATTGGATGCGTCCTTGTGATACACCAGTCACAGTCCCTGCCACTGGGCTGAGGACTCAAGAGGGCCTGAGCTGGCCAGTTAGGCTGGGTTGGGTTGGTTTTATTTTAGGTCTGAAGGCTCCAATTCCCCAGGAAATTCAATTTAGAACCAAGAGCAGGAATGTGACGCCTCAGCGCTGGACAGAAATCTGCTGTGGGTTAGGGAGCCAGGCTCTCCGGGGCTCACAGGGGTGGGTGGGGAGGAGGCACTGGGGGGATCCGAAGGTGTGGGGCTTGGCCACCTGCCCCAATCAGAGGTGCCCTGAGTCCCCTTGCACCCTGTCTGCATCTTGGGCAGCTGAGGGGGTGGGTGTGTGACTTGCTCCCTGGCTGTCCTACCAGCCAGGCCCCCAGGGGCAGCACTCAGCAGGGAGTGTGGGGGATTCTGGTCTCTGCTTCAGGCGTCTGTGGGGTTTTGGCTGGGTCTCCTGCGGTTTGGGCTTCCTGGGCAGCAGGGCTCATTCTCCCAAGGCGGCAGAGCCAGGCCTCCTCGAGTTATGAAAGCCACATTGTCTGGCCCAACCCAGGCTGGGGAGGGGGCTCTCTGGACCACTGGAGGGTGGGAGGGGGTGCCTCAAGTTACGGCCTAGGGCTTTACCCCTCCAGGTGGCCCACCCTGCCCCAGCAAATGGAGTTCCTCTTCTCCCTGCTGGGACTCAGAATGGGTCACTGGGGGCAGCAGATCTTGCAAGGAGGTAGTGGGGGACAGAGCAGAGGAAAAGGATAAGCGGAGAAAGAAGGCAGAGCAAAGGGAAAGGGTGGGAGGGGAGAGGCCCAGACAGTGAGGAGGGGTGAGAGAGGCCAAATGGTAGAGAGGTTCCCAGACACAGAGAAAGATCCTTGCCAGTCCCGCCCCAACCTCTCTCTCTAGGCTGAAGGAGTCCACTTCTTGGAGGAGCTCATCCTCCAGAAGTCTCTGCTCCAAGGACCCCACCAAGAGGAGAGAATCTGAGGCTAGCGGGGATACTCAGCAGACACATTATTCTGGCCAGCCATCTCCCACTTGTCCTCGCTCTGCTGTAGGAGACACCTTACCGGGCTGGGGCTGGGTGTGCAGCAGGTAGACCTGGGGAGCCGACAGCCTCTCCAACAGGCACACAGGCCCAATGGGCAGATGTGCAAACAGAAGCCAGAAAGGGGAAACTACTTGTCCAAGCCCATGCAAGGAGTTAGTGTCAGAGGTCCAGGACCAGACCTTCTTATTCAGAGACTCAAAGAGGGGAGAAAGGGAGAATGGGGGGTGGGTGAGAGGAAGGCGGAAGACTGAGACTAACCTGCTGGGACTGAAGTCCTGAAATCTGGGCCTAGACTCCTGCTCTCCACCCTGCCGCTCTTGGACAAATCCCAGCTGCTCCTGACTTCTCCCTGGCACTGTGGGCCACTATGAGCCTTAGCTAGCCTTCATGGGCACAGCCAGGAGAATAGACTGAGAACCACAGCCCCAGAGTGCCTATCCTATACCCCTCAGGGAGTCACAAAGCCTTCCAGGGTTGGGAAGCTGCTGCAGAAATCCCAGAGGGGTTAAAGACCCTGCAAATTGGAGGTAGGGGCATTTCACTCCGGCTGTGGGCAGTTGGTTGGAGTGAGTGTGCTTGTGTGTGTGTGTGTGTGTGTGTCTGTGTATGTGTGTGTATGTGTGTGTCTGGGCGGGAGCGCGCGCGCGCCCGCGCGCCTGCAGGGTGGGAGCAGCGACAGGCCAGGCCCGGGTGGGGAGGAAGAGGAGGGAGACAAGATGGCAAGGAGGGGAGGGGCCAGGTCCTGGAGCTGCTTTCAGCCGACAAAAGTTTTTCGGGAAGCGCTAGGCTCTCCTTGGGTTGGGGGAAGGGAAGGAGAGAAACTCAGACACCCCAAGCCCCGTCTGAGGCCCCCATAAATATTTACACACTGGGCAGAAACGGTTGGGACACAAACCCCAGACGGGCAGACACCGCGGGGTGTGTGTGTGTGTGTCTGGTGTTGGGAGTCGGGGTAGATGGAGCCAATTCGGCGCAGCCGCTGTCTCCACTCGGCCCTGCCCCCATCTCCCGAGCCCTCCACTCTCCTTGGATCTGGTCCCCGATACCCAGTCTCCTCATCCCCACCTCCACCCAGGCTCCCCAGAACGGTCTTCCCGCGTCTCAGGGAGGAGGAGTGAGAATTAGCAAATCCCCCCATCAACTTCCCCAACCCCCATCCCTCTCCCCGTCCCCCCCCCCCCCACGGTCCCGGCCCAGCTGGGCCGCCTGCCCCGCTCCCTTCCAGCCTCGTTCTCCATCCACGGTCCTACCTGGGCCCGGGGCTGCGCTGGGGGCTCCATGGGGCGCGTCGCAATGAGGGGGGCGCTGGCCACTCACCTGGGACATCGGCCCGGGACCTGCCAAAAAGAGGGCTCAGCGGGCGGGGCCCACCTTTCCCTCGCGCGAGCAGGGGAGAGGGGGACGCGCAGGGGGTGATTCAGCCGCAGACCTGCGCCTCCCCACTTTCCAGCGCGGCCACCGACCAACTTACTCTTGCAAGCTGCGCGCTACTGGCTCGGCCCGCGGGGATCACTGCGCTGGGGCTGCCAAGCGCGCCTGCGGAGGGCGCCCCAGCGGAGGGGCTGCTCGGATCCCCACCGCTCGCCCCGTACCCCCTCCCCTCTCACTCGCTCCTTTCTCCCATTTCGGCGCCAGCTCGCGCCGCTCGCCCCCTTCCTTCCTTCTTCTCTTTCTCCGGCCCCCTCGCTCCTCCCCTGCTCGCCTCTCCCTTCCCTCTTCCCAGGCCCACCCTCTCCCCGCCCCCTCCTCGCCTTCCCCGTCGCCCCCTCCTCCCTTCCCTCCAGTCCCCCCACCCCCATCCCAGTCCCTTCCAGCGCCCGGCTCGGCGCTGCCTGGGCCGGACACGTCTGTCTGCCGGGACGCCGCAGCCCGAGCCCCCACAGGAAGCCGACTCCGCGCGTTTCCTCCGCGACCTCGGAGCTGGGCCCCAGTCTCCCCAAATCTCCGCTCGGCCCAGGCCCAGCGTCCCGAGTGGCCGCCCGAGGAGCTGCGCTTTCGCCTTCTCCAGCTCTAAACTCTGCAAAAGTTTGCGGAGAATCAGGAGAATGAGAGAGAGAAACCTCTCTGACCACAGCCACCTCGAGCCAATAGTCTGAATAATTGTGGCCCCAAATCTCGTAGTCCTAAAGACGGGAGTGATCAAGGTCTTCGGGCACCCTTCGCCCACCCTGTCGGTCTCCGCCCTGGGCGGGGGTCTCACCGACCTCGTGCCCACCCCGCCAGAAGCTGTCCCTCCGGGAAATCCGGTTTGTGACCATCTATCTAGCCTCCCGCGTCCTGTAGCAGCCCCGAGCATCCTTAATCCCCCCAGCCCTGCCAGCTGTGCGTGGGAATTCGTGTCAGAAGACCAACTTTGGAGGCAAAGAGAGGTTCTCCGAGTTCAGCCCTTCTTTTGGCTCCAGACCGGAATCTGAGGCCTTCCAAGTTGCGGGTGCTCAGGGAAGGAGGAGAGAAGGGGCCCCTCCAGGCAGGGACAGCCCGACGGCACATCTGGAATTGTGAGCTGGTTCCCTCCTCGGGGCCGTGGGGACAGGGAGGAGCCGCCTTCAGGCAGCCCGAGGGGCGAGGACCCTCAACGTGACCCCGGGGTCAGGTCCCCGAGAATGGGGGAGGGCTTGAAGCCTGCGCCCCAACGTCTGGTGCTGGGCGCGCTGGTGGGATGGTCCTCAGGTGGGGCCGCCGCTGGGGTGCCAGCGTCTCGGCCACACTTGACCCGGGCCGCCTCAAAGCCGAGTCTGGGCGCCCCACCACGCCGGCCAGTGAGCAATTAGGGAGGCGGCGGCGGCGCCGGCGCCAGGCCAGTTCCCCTAGTCCCGCCTTCCAGC
Organism: Mellivora capensis; assembly: GCA_004024625.1. NCBI lineage: Eukaryota > Metazoa > Chordata > Mammalia > Carnivora > Mustelidae > Mellivora > Mellivora capensis. The sequence goes on from PISX010002112.1 coordinate 47,140, forward strand.
CCGGGCCTGAAGCAGGGGCTGGGACACGGGGGCCGAGTGAGGGACTCGAGGCCTCTCCTTGGCCTCCTCCAGCCCCCGCGGTCGCTACTTACGCCGCTCCAAGGCCCCTGAGGCGCCGTCGTGGCCAGGACCGCCGGGGCCCCACGGCTCTCTCCGCGCTCTCGCCACCCGCGGCCGCGGACCTGCGAGGAGCCCAGGTGGCTGCGGCCGGAAGGGGGGCTCCCGGGCCAGGAGGCGGGGTCCGGCTCCCAGAGCCCAGCTGCCTGCTGCGGGGCCCCCCGGCCTGACGCCCCGGGAGCCAGCGGCGATCTGGTTGCTGTCTGAGAGCTCTGGAGAGCAGAGTGGACGCCCCCTTCCTGGCAAGGGCTGAGTCACCAGGACGCACCCGCGCGGGGGCTCAGAGACTGCTGCATTCTTACCGGCTTACCTGGGCCTGCGGCACGGGCCTCGCCCTCCTCCAAGGGGGCGGAGAACGTTGTCTCCAGGGCAGCTCCCCCTTCTCTTTCCGTTCTCTCTGGCATATATGGCCCCCTCCCCAAACACAGACCCTAGCGATGCACCCCTTCCCAATCTTTATCCCCGCCCTTAAACTCTGGATTAGCTCAGTCCCCCATCCTTCCTGTAAGTTGCCTGCTTGAGCTCAAAGTCCGAGGAATCTAGCCCAGTCCTAATTAATATGTTTGGTTTGTTGGAAATGTAAAATACGCTTTAAATTGAATACCACACACCGTTTTACAGGTGCACTCAGTTTGTGAAAAATCAGCAAGGTGAACATTTAAGGCACACGTGCTTTTTTCGTATGCCTATTATGCTTGAATAAAAAGCTTTAAAAAATCAACATTCCAGGACAGAGCCCGGTAGGATGTGATGGCCAGGTGGTGGCCTCCAGAGGGCAAGGGACAACTGTTCACGTTCCAGCCCCACCGCCCTCTTGCTTCCCTGGAGAAGTCTGTTCATCTCTCTGAGCTTCAGGAGGGATGAAGATTGGGGCCCTGGGTGTGGAAATCAATCCTTTCACTGTTACCCAGGGCCAGGACTAGGGTGAGGTAAATGGGGCACTTGCCTAGGAGGCAAAATTTAGAAGGGTGCCCGGATAAATAACACTTTAATCCAATATTTTAGTATTAAAAAACAAACAAACAAACAAACAAACCAACCAACAAATCAGCAAATTACAGCCCTGCCTGCTACCTGCCTATTTTTAGAAATAAAGTGTTACTGAAACCAGGGCTGGGGTTAGAGCGAAGCCAGTGAAGCAGGGTCATGCAAGTGCAGGGCTAGGTCCTGTGTTGATTTAAAATGTTCGCCATTAGTGCATTGTGGATTTTTTGCATTAATTTTGATTTTTAGACATATTGCAGGAAAATATTGTTTATCTTCATTACTGTGGACCTGAGCCAAGTGTGTCGATCACTCTAGGCCTTGTACACCACTCTTCCTGAAGCATCTGGCTAGGACCCCAGGGTAAATGAGCAGAGGTTGAACTTGCCCCTTCCACTGACACAAACCACCAGGTGGGCTCTGCTCCCCAGCCCAGGCCTGACTTTCCTGGGGCCCACTGATCAGTTCAGAGTATTAAATGCCAAGTCCTTACAGTGGCCTCTGGCCTCCCTTAGATGGGTTCTTCCTACTTTCACCCCCATCTCTCTCATTCATTCCCTTCCAGGCTCCCTGCTTCCTGGGTTTGTTTTTCTACTTGTCTCATGTGGTTGCCTCAGGGCCTTTGCTCTTGCTCTTCTTTCGCTCAGAATGTCTTCCCTTAGATCTTCCTACAGCCCCCTTTCTCATTTCCGCATTTCTTCTGCTTGCATCACCTTCTCAGAGAGACCATCCCAGACCCCTCACTGTCCCCTCACACCACTAATCTTCTCAGACCTTTCACCCTGTTTTCTATTACATTTACTTGTTTATTGGCAGAAGGAAGCTCCAGGAGAGAGGGGACTCTGCCTTGTCTGCTAGTGTAGTCCCTAGAATCGTGTTTGCTCCAGACTGTCAGGAGACAGTCCCAGTTTCACAAGAGGCCTGAGGGGATATAGGGGCTAATGCAAGTCACACAGTGAGTGAGTGAGTGAGTGAGTGAATGGCAAAATTTTACTAAATCCCGTTTCCAGACTCCCAAACCAGTGCTCTTTCCAGCCTCCTGGGGCTTATCCTAATCCCCTCCCCCCGGAACCCTCCCGGGTGACAGTGACCCTGCACAGCTCTCGCTTATGGTCTTGCATACACAATGCACTCTTAAGCCTGGCCTGGCTCCAGCCCGTGGTGTCCACCCTTTCCCAGTGTCCAACAGGCGTGCACGATTCTTCCTGGCTTCCTGTCTCTGGCACAGGGCCCATCGGGAGCGGCTGGGCTGGGTTCTGCAGCTGGACCACAGCTGTGGTCTCTGCCATGCCCGGGAGAATGGGGGACAGGACATTATGGCGCAACCTCTCAGCAGAGGGCCGTGTAGAAGGGGATGTGTTTGCGTGTAGTGGGAGAGGCTGGTGGATGGCAGCTGAGAACCTCCAGCTCCCCTCCCTGACTCCTTCCCTGAGGGGCACTGTGTGCTCAGGAATGGGGCTCTACTCCCCCCGCCCTTCCTGAAAGAAATGGCATGTGACAGAATAAGGGGAGTTCATCCCGCAGGGCTGGTTCTATCCCTCTCTTCTATTCTTGGTGGTATGTCACATTCAGTAAACATGAGTTGGGCATGTTCTCTAGGTCAGCCCCCCTACTAGACATTTCTGGATTTGTTGCTTCCTTGAAAATCCACACAGTCTGGATAGTTATTAGACCCATGTTACAGATGAGGAAACTGAGGCCCGGGTAAAGTGACTTACTCTGGCCACACAACTAACAGTAGATTCAGCTGGGGCTTGTGCCACATTTTCTGAGGCCACGTGCAGTGCTCATTCCAATTCCTGACACAGCCTTTAGCACATGGAGGGACCTGTGACATTCTTCCCAAGGTGTCACCACCTTGTCCACCAAGCCGCTTGCTGAACATGAAGACATGGCGCTCTGCAGCCCAGCTCTGTCTCATTGATTCACTGGGGATAGCAGACACGTAGCAGAGTAGAAATGAGTTGGTTCGGTGTCGTGGAGCCCCACCCCGTCCGCATCCTGGTTCAGTCACTTCTGCCTAGCAATGTGATCTTGGGCAAATCACTTAAACTTTCTGAGTGGCCCATTCTGGAAGGAGAGTTCCCACCTCACAGCAGGGGGAGGGATTAAGTGAGGCCCTGGTACAACATGGCTGTCTCTCGGTAGATGTTCACAGTCTTGCCCACACTTCCCTCCTCCATGCTCACCCAGCAGCAGGTGAGGGGAGCTTCCGACGGCAACTGCACGGTGTCTGTGGTTCTGAGTATGACACGGTGCTTCCCCTGTGACAGGCACAACAAACAGCGCTTTGCATTAATTCACCAATTCAATATTCACAGTAGGATGGGGCACCTGGGTGGCTCAGTGGGTTAAAGCCTCTGCCTTAGGCTCAGGTCATGATCCCAGAGTCCTGGGATCGAGCCCCACCTAGGGCTCTCTGCTCGGCGGGGAGCCTGCTTCCCTTCCTCTCTCTCTGCCTGCCTCTCTGCCTACTTGTGATCTCTGTCAAATAAATAAATAAAATCTTTAAAAAGAAACAACAACTGAGATCAATATTCACAGTAGGAAATGTTGAGTAATACTAAATACCAATATTTCTCCCATTTCACAGATGATGAAACCAAAACACAGAGGGGTTGCATAACTTGCTCCAGGCCTGCTACCCTCCATGGGGTGCCATCTTCTCTGGGAGAAAGGAGGTGTCTCAGGTCATCCCTGGTCCTCGACTCTGACACAGGACCTCTTCCCATTCATCCTGTGATAAGTGGTAAGTTAGTAAACTCTGGGCTGTTACTCACATATAAATGTCCTCTTGCTGTGGCCTCCAAACTCTTTTTTTTCTATTTTTAGTAGAAAATTAGTAGAATTGCAACTTTATAGCAATTATAAATGAACCTGTTAAAATTTTCTGGACAGTGCCAGAATTTGGATTTTTTAAAAAATAGTTTTTAGAGGGGTGCTGGGGTGGCTCAGTCATTATGTGTCTGCCTTCGGCTCAGGTCTTGATCCCAGGGTCCTGGGATTGAGTCCTGTGTCAGACTCCCTGCCCAGCAGGAAGCCTGCTTCTCCCTCTTCCATTCCCATGCTTGTGTTCCCTCTCTCTCTGTCTCTCTCTCCCTGTCAAATAAATATTTAAAATCTTAAAAAAAAAAAAAAAAAGAGGGCACCTGGGTGACTCAGTGGGTTAAGCCTCTGCCTTCAGCTCAGGTCATGATCTCAGGGTCCTGGGATCAAGGCCCGCATCCGGCTCTCTGCTCAGTGAGGAGCCTGCTTCCCCCTCTCTCTCTGCCTGACTCTCTGCCTACCTGTGACCTTTCTCTCTCTGTCAAATAAATAAAATAAAATCTTAAAAAAAAAAGAGTGTCATGTAGTTGGAAACATATAGTTTGTAGACTTTTCAGGTTAGGTTCCTTCACGTGGTAATGTGTATGTAATGTTCTTCCGTGTCTCTTCATGGTTTGCTAGCTCACTTCTCTTTAGTATTGAATAATGTTCCATTGTCTGGATGTACACAGTTTATTTTCCTTGCTCACCTCCTGAAGGACATCTTGGTTGCTTCCTTGCTTTGGTAATTACAAAAAAGACGTTATAAACATTCATGGGCAGGTGGACATAAGTTTTCAACTCATTTGGGTAAATACCAAGGAACGTGATTGCTACATCATATAGCAAAGAGTATTTTAGTTCTGCAAGAAACTGCCAAACTGTCTTCTAAAGTAGCTGTACCATTTTGCATTCCCATCAGCAATGAATAAGAGTTCCTGTTTCTCCACATCCTCACCAGCATTTGGTGTTTTCAGTGTCTTGGATTTTCGCCATTCTAATAGGTATTGGACAGACTCATGGACCAGATGTGTACCGGTATTTCCTCGCTGCTTTCACTTACACTTCTGTACTGACATAGGATGTGGAGTATCTTTTTATATGCTTGCTTGCCATTTGTAGATCTTTCTCAGTGAGGGGTCTGTTCAGATCTTTTGCCCATATTTTGACTGGGTGTTTCGTTTTATTTTCTTATTATTGAGTTTAAAGAGCTGTTTGTATTTTGGATAGCAGTCCTTTATCAAACAGGCCTTTTGCAAATATTTTCTCCCAGTTTATGGCTTGCCTTCTCATTCTTTTTTTTTTTTTTTAAGATTTTATTTATTTGACAGAGAGAGACACAGAAAGAGAAGGAACACAAGCAGGGGGAGTGGGAGAGGGAGAAGCAGACTTCCCGCTGAGCAGGGAGCCCGATGCAGGGCTCGATCCTAGGACCCCAGGATCATGGCCTGAGCCGAAGGCAGGCGCTTAACCACTTAGCCACCCAGGTGCCCCGCCTTCCCATTCTTTAAAAGTGTTTTTGGCAGAACAGAAGTTTTTAACTATAATGAAGTCCTGCTCATCAATGATATCTTCCTGACCCTGCCTTTGGTGTTGTATCTAAAAAGTCTTCACCAAATCCAAAGTCTGGTAGGTTTTCTCCTATGTTATTGTCTAAGAGTTTATGGTTTTGTGTTTTCATTTAGGTTTATGGTTTATTTTTAGTTCGTTTTTGTAGAATTGTGTAAAGTCTGTGTCTGGACTTTCTTTCTTTCTTTCTTTCTTTCTTTCTTTCTTTCTTTCTTTCTTTCTTTCTTTCTTTCCTTTTGGCCTTTCCAGTCTTTCTAGTACCACTTGCTGAAAAAGCCAACTTTGCTCCTTTGTCAAAGATCAATTGACAATATTTCTGTGGGTCTAATTCTGGCTTCTCTGTTCTGTTCCATTGTTCTATTTGTTTGTGCTTTCCCCCGTACCACACTTTCTTGATCACTCATGTGTGTGTGTGTGTGTGTGTGTGTGTGTGTTTTAGATTTTATTTATTTATCTCAGAGGGAGAGACAGAGAAAGAACACAAGCATGAGCGGGGGGAGCGGCAGAGGGAGAAGCAGGATCCCCATTGAGCAGAGAACCCAAAGCAGGGCTCCATTAATCCCAGGACCCTGGGATCATGACCCGAGCTGAATATAGATGCTTAACTGACTGAGCCACCCGGGAGCCCCTTGCTCACCGTAGTTTCATAGCAAGTCTTGATGTTGATAGCATTGGTCTTCCAACTTTATTCTTTTTCAATGTGTTGGCTATTTTAGGTCTTTCACCTCTCCATAAACAAACTATTTTTAATAGCTTTATTGAGATGTAATTTATATACCATACAATCTACCTCTTTAAAATGTACAGTTCAAAGACTTGGTATTCTACATCATTAATTGCTTTAAATTGTGATAAAATATATATAACATCAAAATTTTTCCACTTTTATTGTTAATTGTGCAATTCACTGGCATTCCTTACATGCAAAATATTGTGCAAACATTGCCACTATCTATTTCCAAAGATTTTTCATGGCTCCCAGTAGAAATGCTGTCCCTCCAAGGCTGTAATACCTGTGTTAGCTCCCCAGGGTGGCCATGACAAAGTACCAAAGACTAGGTGGCTTAAAACAACAGTGATTTATTGTCTCTGCAGTTCTGGGGGTGTGGAGTCTGAAATCAAGGTGTCAGCAGAACCACGCTCTCTGACAGCTCGAGGCGGGACTCCTCCCTTGCCTCTTCTAGCTTCTGGAGTTTGCTGACAATCCTTGGAGTCCCTTGGCTTGGAGACATATCACTCTAGTCATGTGGCTGCCTTGTCCCTGTCTTCACATCATCTGTCCCCTGTGTCTGTGTGTCTCTGTGTCCCAGAACATCAGTCATATTGGATTAGCGCCCACTCTAAAGACCTCCACCTCGTTCAGTCCACACAGACCCCATTTCTCAATAAGGGGGATAACTCACATTCTGGAGTACCCAGGGATAGGACCTCGGCACCTCATTTTGGGGTGACACAATTCAACACATAGTACTCTTCTTTCTTTGGGGGCAACTGGATGGATCAGTTGGTTAAGTGTCTACCTTCGGCTCAGGTCATGATCCCAGAGTCCTGGGATCATCCCCGAACTGGGCTCCTGCTTGGCAGGAGGCCTGCTTCTCCCTCTCCCACTCCCCCTGGTTGTACTCTCTTTCTCTGTGTGTCTCTCTCTCAGATAAATAAAATCTTTAAAAAAAAATACTCCTGGTTTCTTCCTCCCCCCAGCCCCTGAAAGCCTCCTATGTACTCTCTGCCTCTTATGAATTTGCTTGTTCCAGATATTTCATGTAAGTGGAATCCAAGATTGGTCTTTCTGTGTCTGGTTTATTTTACTTAGCATAATGTCAAGGTTCATCCATGTGATAACATGTGCTGGACCTTCATTCCTTTTTATGGCTAATATTCCACTGTATGGAGAGACCACATTGTTTACCCTTCTGTGTTTTTGATGGACACTCAGACTGTTTCTGTCTTCCAGCTGCTGTGGATAGTGCTACAGTGAACATGGGTATGCAAGCCCTTCTGCTTCCTCCAAACTATTCATAGGACAACTTTTTCAATGCAAACAAATTCAACGCCAGTCCCAATGTGTCTACTGACTTACACATTATATGCCTGTGCTGTTGTGTCAATATAAAATCTCGATGCATTGGGTGTCGAGATTACTGAAAAAGAAAATCTTAAAAAATAGGTAAGTAAAAATATTAAAAAAGAAAAGTAAAAAAGTGAGACAAAGAGAAAAGAGGAATGAATATGGTATAAATAGAAGTCAGTGGAAACAGGTGTTCCTTCCCGAATCCCACTTTGGGGGCCATGAAACACTGTTCTTCCTGAAGGAATCAGTATCATTGACAGACAGACTGGTCTTAACCTACTGGTTGTAGCTTTCCTTGGAGTCCATATTTCTTTGACAATCTGATGAACACCATGGGCACTCTCCCCAGAAAAGTCCCCCTCAAAGAAACATAGTTTTTCCCATACATGTTTGGGAGAGTCACAGGCTCCCAGAAAACTTTATTTAAGATTATTTGCCTTAATCTGAAGGACCACTCGAGTGGCATTTCACGCTTCTGCAGGGAGTGGTGTTAGGAGGTAGGGAACGAGGATTCTATCCTCCTCTGTGGCCCTGTTCTGAGTCTAGAGGTCTTTGAGGGCAGCCTGGCATTATGGAAGAGAACAAACAAAGCAAAACAGATGGGAGGTACATAGAGTCAGACTGAGTCAGGTAATCAGAAAGCGCTTCCAAATAGCCATGAGAATAACACAGGACGGCAGGGGGTGAAAAAGGTGGTGGAAGTGAAGGGGGTATCCTGGTCCCTGAAGATGCCCATGGTCTCCCATTGGGGTGGCAGGCGGTCTGGCCTAAAGCAGTCACACTGATGAGTGGGAATGTATCAGGGTCCCACTAAGGGGGAAAGTCAGTGAGAGTTTAGGTTTGGTTTTGGGGTTTCCCTTCTGCTCTGAGCCTTGTAGTAATAAGAAACAGAGCCCTTTCACATTTATCATCTTACTTTCTGTTGTCTGTAACAACTAGTGTTCAATCAGGAAAACAGAGACCATTCTAGGTGCTTCAGGTAGAAGGTGGTTGCATACAGGGAATGGGTCACAGGTGTCCTGGGAGGGAGGAGGCGGTGCTCAGAGGCCGGGAAGCTGCTAACAGCCCTGGGCTGGAGCCCCCAGGCTGCATTTGGCATTGAGCAGCTGGGAGCACTACCCTCCTGCTCTTGCTACGTCGGGGACAGCTGCCACAGAGCAGCACCCAGGGAGCCCTCCTGCGCCCACCCCCACCGAGGCTGCCTGCTGAAGCCGCTCCCCCAGCGCCCTCCAGTTTAGGAATCACCTGCAGCAGCGGCTAAGGCTGCTTCTCTCTTCCTGCCTCTCATCCGTTCTTCCCACGGGCAGATCCTAACTGGAGTCTGGGCAGTGTCCTTTTGAGGCCTCCAGCATCTGCAGCACCCAGAAAGGTGGGGCAGGGGTGGGGGTTGGGGGGATGAGACCGAGAGCCAGCCGGCCAAAAGGCGGCAGCTGGGAATCGGCTCCCCGTCCGCCAGTGTCTTTGCCGCCTCCCCTCGCCAGAGTCTGACCTCGGCGAGGACAGGGTGCTGTTTGCTCACCACACTTCCTCTAGCCCCTGGAATCAGTACCTGAGTCAGGGCTCCCTGACTCAGAAAGAACAGAAATGTTCTATCTGACAACTCTGTCTTTTCGCAAATAGCGTGAATGTTCTCCGCTTTCAACATACAAAGAAGCCAAGGTCCAGAAAGCCATGACTTGCCCAAAGGGACGCAGCTGCCTGGACATGCCCGCCTGGCACGGCTCCGGAAGCCGGTGGCAAGTGCTGGGCTGACTCGGCAGCTGAAGGTTCTCCGCTCCCTGTCACGCCTCCTGGCCTGGCTGCCCCAAGCAAGCCAGGAGCCACAGCGTGGATGCCTCCTTCTAGTCTCCATGTGCTCCCAGAGCTGAGGCCAAGACCTCCTCAGAGCTGGTTACTTTCTTCTGCCCCAGGAAATGGGGCATCCTTGTGGTTCTGCCAGAAGGACCACGAAGGAGGTCAGGTGATCTAGGCAGGGGCTGGAGGAGATGGGGCGGTGGGAGGCTCCAGGGTCTGGCCCCGCCCTCCCCTTTCCCCAGGGTGGAGCTCCCCACCACCGAGGCAAGGGTACACTTCTGGTGACCCTATATGCCAAATCAGACATTGTCACGGGGGTAGACATGTATGATCGGCGGAGGAAAATGGAGGCATTAGACGTGGGGTCTGAGGGCTTCTCAACCTTGGTGCTATTGACATTTGGGGACCAGAAAATTCTTCGTTTGGGGAGGGTGTCCTGGGCTTTGCAGCCCAGGCTTGGCAGCACCCTGGTGTCTACCCACTAGAGGGGAATAGCACTTCCCCAGGGGTGACAGCTCAAAATATCTCCAGACATTGCCAAGTTTTCCCTGGAGGGAGAAAAAGCGCTGTGCTTGAAAAACTGGTTTATTCCCAAAATGCAGGACATATGTCTACACTGTGCCCAGAGGCCAGGAGTGGTTCTGTCTGGCAGAAAATATAGTCCTCGTCCCTCAAGGGAAAGAGGCACAATCCTGTTCCTGGTCTCAGGGAAAAGAGATCCTAACCTCCAGGAGCTTCTGCGCTAATGGCTGATATTGGACAGCCCTTAGAGAAGCCGGAAACATGGTGATTAAGAGCATGAACTTCCCGGCACCTGGGTGGCTCAGTCGGTTAAGCGTCTGACTTTGGCTCAGATGGTGATCTCTGGGTCCTAGGATCCAGCCCAGACATTGGGTTCCCTACTCAGCAGGGAGTCTGCTTGTCCCTCTGTCCCTCCCCCTGCTCTCTCTTTCTCAAATAATAAATAAAAATCTTTAAAAAAACAACTTCAGAGGCAGAATCCTGGATTCAAATGCTGGCTCCACCATTTATTTACAGAACAAGTTACTTCCTGTGCCTTGGTTTCTTATCTGTAAGATGGGGATAACAATGCCACCTATCTTGTAGGGTTTTCTTGAATTATTTATTTATTTTTTAATATGGACTGTGTTTTAGAAAAGTTTGAGATTTATAGAAAAGTTGAGAAGCTAGTACCATGTTCCCATATATGTCATGGCCAGTTTTTTTTCACTGTTAATGTTTGTTGCAATCAATCAACCAGTAGTGATATATTATTATTAAGTAAAGCCTGGAGTTTATTCAGATTCCTTAGCTTTTACCTAATGTGCTTTCTACGTGCTGGGATTCCATCCAGGACAGTGCATACTGTGAGTTGTCACGTCTCCTTAGGTGCCTCCAGGCTGTGACAGTTTCTTCGCCTTGTCTTGCTTTTGATGATCTTGAAAGTTTTCAGGAGTACTAGTCACATGTATTGTAGGATGGCCCTTTGTGGAATTTGTCTGGTTTTTTTCTCATTATCCAACTGGGATTCTGGACTGGGGGGAGTCAGGAAGATCAGGAATCAGGAAGAGTCGGGGGGGGCAGTGCCCTTTGCATCATATCATGTCCATATTGTATACAATCGATGTGATTTATGACTATGGACGTGGGCCTGGATCACTGGGCTGAGGGTCTACTTGTCAGGTTTCTCTATGGAGAAGTTACCCCCTCTTCCTGACTGTGTTTTTTTGGAAGGAAGTCACTGTGCACAGCCCACGCTTAAGGAGCTGGGGGTGAGGGGTGCTCATAAGGAATTGTGAAGATTGAATCCGTTAAGAAATGAATAGTTCTAGAACAGTGTCTGGCATGTGCTGACCCTTAACCCCTGACTTGCTTTTCTGCTGGTGATGGGGAGGTACGCTGAAGAGGACACTGGACAGTCCCCAGGTGGAAAACAACTTGTAAGACTGTGGTAGGCAGAATAATGATGTCCCCTCCCCCAAAGATGTCCCAGAAATGTGTGAATAGATTCCCTTACATGGCAAAAGGGAGTTTGCAGATGTGATGAAGGGTAATGGCCTTGATGTGGAAAGGTGACTCTAGGTTATCCAGGTGGGCCGATCTAATCACACAAATCTTTCCAAGTGAAGACACTTTCCTGGCTGTGATCAGAGAGAAGGTACACAATGTGATGACAGAAGGCCAGAGAGATAGCAGCAGAAGGACTCGACCTACTGACCTACCACGCCAGCTTTGAAGATGGGGGGAGGGGCCTCAGGCCCCAGAAAGGCCTCAAGCCTTGCCATGAGTTTAACCCCATGAGACCCGTGTTTGACCTCTGACCTACAGAATAGGTGTGGGGCTAGAATTGGAGAGAGAGTCATCAAGCAGCGACTACTTCCTAACTGCACATGAATCAGTTTGCCGGCCTCTTTCCCTGCAGACTCATTGTTTGCTAGCAGTAACCACAACCAAAAACCTCTGATGGTGATTCTGCCATTTCTCCAGGGCCAGCTTCACCTTAGTTCAAGACTCTTTCAAAAACAATTCTTACAGATTTATCAGAATATTGTCAGAGCATCTGAACTATCCTACAGCCATGCATTCATTTATTTGTCCATTCACTCACTCATTCATTCACTAAGCATCCATTAAACACCAACGGTTGAGGCCCTGCCCTCCAGAAACTTTCTGTAGGGGAATAGTGGGGCATAGACAGACATAACTAGAACCTGGAGCTGAGTAGAAGTGTGGCTTTTGGTCAGCCTGTCATGGCTGTTGACCTGGGGAGGAGGCACGAGGCTGTGGGCATCTGGGAAGGCTGCAAGGAGGTGGTGTGTTCAAGTTGGGTCTTGAAGAACAGGGATGATGCCAGTGGCATTCCAGGTAGGACAAATAACACAAGCACAGACATATAATAAGGGAAGAGAGGCCTGTGGATTAGCTCTCTTATTCCTCATGGCATTTTAAATGAGTAGGTACTATTATTATCCCCATTTTTAGAAGAATAAACCAAAGCACAGAGCAGTTGAATGACCTCTTCTAGAGCACATCCAGCTTATGAGTGGTGACCTGGGGTTGGCAGCCCTGCAGGCTTACTGCAGAGATCCTGCTTAGTCTTTTCATCACATGCATTGAGGAAATACAATCCTAGTAGGATGAATGTAGACCGTGGGAGCCAATGAGTGAGCTGCATTCATTCATTCACTGCCATTCATCAAATATGGACAGAGTGCCCAGTGCGTGCCGGCGAGCTCTGTGTCAGGGAAACCAGGGTGACTTGGCAGCCTTCCCTCAAGGACCACCCATCTGGAAGAGGAGGCAGGTGTGAGGTGCTGAGCCACCTCACAGTGCCATGAGTGGGGAGAGATGGTCACAGAGGACATAGAGCATAGAGGCCAAAAGCTGGCTCCTGGGAAGCCTCTTTCAGGAGGATGGAAGTGAGAGCCAAGTCAGTGAAGGAGACAGGAAAACATGGTCAGGGAGCTTCAGGGGTGCCAGCGGGCAGAATCAAACCCACCTCTACCATTTGCAGGGCCGGAAAATCACGAGGATGGCCATCGGCTCATAGCCTGCCACCTTTCTTTTCACCCTCTCATCTTGTTCTGCGGAGTGAGGGGTCTCATATTAACATGCGTGCCCATCCCAGCCCTATGGCCAAGCTCTGTCCACACTCTCCACCTGCCAGCAGTGCCCCGGATCACCCCCCGCAGACCCAGAGTACGCAAGTAGATCAGGCTCCACCCTTTAAGAGGGCACACTGAGGGAAGGGAGGAAGATCTTGCAGACTCTGCAAGTGGGTCTAGGGCTGTTTGGGCAAAGAATTCCTAAATATTGGGTACCCGGTGTGTGGCCTTGAAGACAATTCCGTGCTCTAGGAAGGCATGTTTTTTGGCTCCAGGAGCAACTTTTTCTGTCAAGGAATCTGCTTGTCTGGGCCCAACGGCCATTTTGGATAACATCATAGAGGCCCGAAGAAGAGGATTCATCCAATGTCAAGTTCTCTGGAGAGGTTGAGTGGAGTGAGGATTAAGATGTGGCCACTGCTGGTAGAAGGTCGCCTGGGCTTTGTGAGAGGGCGGAGTGCAAGCCACGCAGGCTGTGGAGAGATGTCGGGTGAGCGTGAGGTGAGGGGCAGAATTGGAGAGTACAGAGCCCTCTTTCAGGAAAATTGGCAGGGAAAGGAAATAAAGCCAGAGGAAGGGAGCTCAAGGGGGGAGGTAGGGAAGAGGGAATGTTTTTATTTGTTTGTGTTTAGAAGGCAGTAGACAGGAATATGTTTTAGTCTGAAGGAAAACAGTCTGTGGAAAGAGAGAGGGTGAAAAATCCGGGGGAAAAAAGTGAATGAAGGGAAAGTATAATCATAAAAGATCTTTTTACATCATCAGCCAGGGGATATGATGACCTTAGGAAAAATAAAGAAGAAGAAGGACTCCTCTTTCTCTGAGCGAAGAGGAGAGGGGATTGAGGGAGCCTGGGTTGGGTGGTCCTGATTGTCCCTGAAAGAATCCACATTTACAAAACACCCAGTCACTGGGCGCTAGGCATTGTTAGGTATTAAGCTCATAAAATCTTACCCATTTCTCACAACAACCCTTAGGATCAATACCGTTACTGCCCTCTCTGTTTGACAGTAATCTAAACAGAGGCATGGAGAGGATCCGTAACCGGCCCAAAGTAACACATCTAGTTAGTACTGCTTTTAGATGGGGGCAGAGGGGACTCTGACCTGGGATCTGCACCTTAGAAGGCTCTGCATGTTATTGCCACACAAAAAATAAATTTATTAACATAACAAGACTTCAGTTTCTGGCTATAATGAAGTGAAAGAGACTGGATTTACTCTCCTACCCTAAAACACTAGGACTCCAGAAAAAATATTTGAAACAATGATTTTTCAGACTTTGGACAAAGGCAGCTCAGGACTATGATCCCCTGAAAGGGGAAACAAATGAGGTGAGCCCTATAATTACCCCAACTCACTGCCTGAGGCAGTGTGTAGACTTCAGTGCAGGGAGGAGAGAATCCAAAGAGAGCTTGGATGTCTTGCTGATTGAGAAGACAGATTTAGAGTTCAAGAGGCCAAGATGCTAGAATTTATAGGGCAGAGTCCCAGGGAGGGGGAACTGAACATATATATCCAGAGACCTACAGAGGTGTCTTCTTGAATCTTTGGCAGAGTACTGATTTACACATACATGAAAGGAATGACTAGGGAGTCACCAGAGGCAGAGCTATGCCTTTAGCTCACACAGGGTAGGGATTAGTTCGTGTTCCCAAAAGGCAGAGTAGAAAGACTTTGTAATACATGGGGTATAGTCCTCAGAGCAGTATTGCTGTAGTAGAGGTCTAAATTAACCTTAGACTAATAGCTACTACCCTAAAAATATTAAAAGCCAGGATCAAAAATACACATCTTATTCCAAGTATGTTAACTATGTGCTGGAGCAAAGTCCAATACTACCTAAATTTGACAAACACTGACACCAAGCCATGAAAGATCCACAGTGCTAGCATCTAATAAAAGTGCACACCATTCCCTCAACATAGACACAAAAATCCTAACCAAAGTTTAGCAAGTAAAAACTAACAATGTATAAGAAATATAATACATCATGACAAAGTGAGGCATATATCAGGATTGAATGACTTGGTCTAATGTTTGAAAAACAATCAGTTTAGGGGTGCCTGGGTGGCTTAGTGGGTTAAGCCTCTGCCTTCGGCTCAGGTCATGATCCCAGAGTCCTGGGATCGAGCCCCACAGCAGGGAGCCTGTTTCCTCCTCTCTCTCTCTCTGCCTGCCTCTCTGCCTACTTGTGATCTCTCTCTCTGTCAAAGAAATGAATGAAATCTTAAAAAAAAAAAAGAATGAAGTCCTTAAAAAAAAAAGCCAATCAGTTTAATTCAGTATATTAAACATATTAAAAAGAGGAAACTTGTATGATCATGTCAATAGATGTAGAAAAACATTTAATAAAATTTAACATTTATTTCTGATAAAAACTTACAAAAAACTAGGAATAGAAAGAGATGTCCTAAAGCTGATAAGGAGCAAACAAACAAACAACAAAAGGCATGCAAGGCAGTAGAAAGTATGGGGTGCCTGCCTAGCTCAGTCAGTAGAACATGCAACTCTTGATCTTGGGGTTGTGAGTTTGAGCCCCACGTTGGGTGTAGAGATTACTTAAAAATATTATCTCATATGTGTGTGTGTGGGTGTGTGTGTGTAAAGTATGACCTACCATCAGGGGGAAAAAATTGCTCAGTAGAAAGAGACCCAGAAATGAAGAGATGAAGGACTTAGTAGAGAAGGACATGGAAAGAAATAATATAAATATGCCTCTTATGCCTCATATGTTCAAGAAGATAGAGAAACACATGAACATCATGAGGAGAAAAATAGTGTAAAAAATTCCCAAAGTGATTTCCATAAATGAAAAATACATATCTTAAATGTTAAAACACACTGGATGTGATTAAAAGTGGATTTAGATACAGAAGAAATGATCAATGAATTTGAAGATACAGCAATATAAAACATCCAAAATAAAGCCCAGAGAGAAAGTAATAATGGGAAAAAAATAAATAGAACACCAATGACATTCAAGATAATATCAAGAAATCAAACATATGAGTAATTGGAGACCTAGGTCACGACAGGGAGATAACAAATATATTTGAAGAAATAATGGACAAAAGTTTTCCAAATTTAAGTGAAATTAGTCAGAGAAAGACAAATACCACATGATCTCACTCATCTGTGGAATTTAAGGAACAAAACAAATGAGTAAAGGAAAAAGAGAGAGAGAGAGAAACCAAGAAACATACTCTTAACTATAGAGAACAAGCTGATGGTTACTAGAGGAGAGGTGGGTGGGAGGATGGGGGAAGTAGGTGATGGGAATTAAAAAGCACATTTATTATGATGAAAAAAATAAACTAAAATAAAATAATTCAACCACTCCCAATTTCCAAATTTGATAACAGAGAAAAACAACAGATTCCAGAAGTGCAATGAAACCAGGAAGAAGAAACATAAAGAAAACCACATGAAGACACAACATAATCAAATTACTGAAAACCAGTGACAAAGGGCAAATTGTATAAACAGTTAGAACAAGGGCATGTCTCATACAGAGGAACAAAGGAAAAGAATGACAGCATACTTCTCATGTGAAACTATGCAAGTCACAGGAAAATGAGGGACATCTTTAAAGTACTTTAGTACTTTTAAGAAAAAAAAAAAAAAAAGAAAGAAACTGTCAACCCAGAATTCTATACAAAGTGAAAATATCTTTTAAAAGTGAAGGCCACCTGGGCACCTGGGTGGCTCAGTTGTTAAGTGTCTGCCTTCAGCTCAGGTCATGATCCCAGGGTCCTCGTATCGAGTCCCACATGGGGCTCCCTGCACAGTGGGGAGCCTACTTCTCCCTCTCCCACTCTCCTGCTTCTGTTCCCTTTCTTGCTCTGTCTCTCTCTGCCAAATAAATAAAATATTAAAAAAAAAAGAATAGAATACCCAAAGCAAATTTGAGAAGAAGTAAAAATTAGGAAGAATTGCACTAAAGGATTTCAAAACATATTATAAAATTATAGTGTGGTATTCATGAATTAGTGTTCATCGATTATAAATTGTTTTTTTCTTTTTTTAATTATAATAGAAAATGTTGAATATTTTTAAATAAAAATAAGAAAAGTTAAAAGAATCTAAATAATTTTAAATTTGCTACATTTACTTAAAAATGCATTTGTAATAAAATATATTAAAATATTGTATACTTTGAACATGCTTACATTTTACTTTTAATCTGTCCTGCCATTTCTGTCAATAAAACAATTACATGGGAATCAATTATAAAAACATGACTCATAATCTTAATGAAGTTAGTGCAAGAAATATAAATGTTATAGAATATATAATAATTTATGAATTATGAATATTTTATTGATTACTCATCTAAATATTGCCAACCCATCAAAGAAATCCTATACATTTATAATATTAATTACATTCAGTCTTTTTTATATTTTATATTTCTCTGTGTCTCGTAGAAAAACCATACCTCTGTGTGTGTGTACACACACACATACACACACATATCTTTTGGTTATAAAGAAAATGTATTTGTCTACCTAGGAAGTTGAGAGTTATTTTATGTAATGGTTTGTTGTCTTTATTTGTAAGGTTTAACTATCAAGATGGAGAATTTGGGGGCCTCCTTTGCTCTCTTGCCCTGGGCTGCAAACATGAAGGGTCGGGCTGTGTCTGGCAGGTAATAGACCCAGAACCTCCCCCAGGTGGTCTGGCCTCAGGAACAAGAGCTTCCCACTGCACCAGACTGCCTGGGGAGGGTATCTGGTAAGAGTAAAGCACAGAGAAGTTTCTGGAAGAGGACTTTGGAGATGTCGAGGAACCTCTGTAGGGAGTGGAATTTATGTTGAGGGGGGAAAGTTTGTTGGGTGAGGGAGGTAAAGAATACAGATTAAGTATGGGGGCTCCCAGGCAGCTTTTCCTCTGGGGACAACAGACTCACTAAAAGGGCAGGGGGTGTCAGGAGAGAGTTTGCAGCCCACAGTGGGAAGTCCCTGGGTTCTTACCTCTCTGGCTATCTTCAGCCAACTCCCTATTAGCCTCAGGAACAGAAAGCCAATAAAGCTTGGCAATTATGCAAATAAATACAGGGGAACGGGCATTAAGGAGAGCACATGATGTGATGAGCACTGAGTGTTATATGCAACTGATGAATTCCTGAACTTTACACTGGAAGCTAATGACATACTACATGTTGGCTGATTGAATTTAAGTAGAAAAATAAAAATAAATACAGGGGAAACAAAGTAACATCTTACAGTCTGGCTAAATGCTGTTGCCTGCCAGATACTGTGATGGCCAGTGTCAGAGAGGTGTTACAGACAAGCTAGCCTTAAGCAGATTTTTCTCTTTGAGGGTATCAAAGGATTGCAAAAGAAATGAAAATGCGAAGTTACTTTTTGCCATGCCCAGGTCCACCAAATCATCTCCAGGACACCGGTGACCCAGTCCCCGTTGTCTGGGAAACACTGCTCGGGGCCAGCCTCCAAGAGGGTGCTAATCCAAACGGCCACCCCAAATCCCACCATTCCCCGTCTCCCATTGCTCTAATGTTATGTGCTGGGTGCACTGTTTCCAAGATACTCCCCAACACTCCCCAACACTCCCCAACACTCTCCTATTCTTGCAGCAATATTGCTCCTCCTACCAGGAACCGAGAGCTATTCCCCATCCCCCGCCCCTTGGTTCTTGGGCTGGTCTTGGGACTCATTTTGACCAGTAAATGCATCAGAAGTGATGCTAGACAAGTTCCAGCCTACGTGTTAACTGACCACTTCTGACTGAATTCTTGGGAGTCCTGGGCCACCTGGCAAGAAACCCATTCTGCCGGAGCAAGAGGTCCAGTGAGGGCCCACCTGTTCTGGCCACCCCAGGTGAAGTATCAGCTGAATGCAGCCAAATGGGTGACCCCAGCCATTACAGCCCCACTGAGCCCCGGGAATCCTGAGACATCATGAACAGTTGTTACTCTTGTCTTGTTTTGTTTTTTAAGATTTTTTTTATTTGCCCGAGACAGAGCACAAGCAGGGGGAGCAGCAGAGGGAGAGGGAGAAGCAACCTCCCAGTCGAGCAGGAAACCTGATGTGGGGCTCCATCCCAGGACCCTGGGACCATGACCTGAGCTGAAGACAGACTGACAGAGCCACGCAGGCACCCAACAGCTATTGCTTTAAGTCACTAAGTTTTGGAGTGGGTTTTATGCAGCAACAGACCACTGAACCGTGGGCCAAGCCCTGCTAAATGCCTTGCTCGTGTTATTTCTTTAATCCTCACAACATCCTGAGCAAATATCGCCTTTAGCAGTTGAGAAAAGCCAGGCTTAGAAAGGTGGCAACCGCCGGGCACCCGGTCTCACAGCTAAAAAGTGGCGGAGTGTGGATTTGGCCCTAAGTCTGTCAGACTCCAAGGTGGGCAGGACAAGGGGGCGACTAGGAGAGCAGGGGAGGGCCCATGTTCTCGTGACAGTGGGGAGGGAGAGACGGTGCTGCCCGCATCCCTCCCTCTTGCCCCTGGATGGAAGGCAGTGGGGATCCTGGGCTCTGCATCGGGGCGGGAGGGAGGGGGTTCAGGGTAACTCCCAGAGCTCTTGGAGGAAGGTCTTCGTGGCCAGGAGCTCTTTGACCCAGGCAGACCTTACCCTGTAGCCTGTCTGAGATACTACCAGACTTCACACCATCCCAACTGGATATTGTCTCTGCAGAGGTCTCCTGGATCATCCCGCTCACCAACCTGGGGATCCCCATGGCCAGGAAAGGACAAGGTGCCCAGTAATGACACGGATATTTCCTTAGGCGTGGAGAGCAGGGTGGCCTTGCTAAGCCCACACTGGGATTCAGAGTCAGGCTAGGGGCAGAACTGGGTGGCTGGGTGCCCCTGGGCATCTGCTTGTATGAATTTACTAATGCCCAGGTGGGCATGCCTTCAGAAGTCTGGGGAGGAAGGGGGGCATTTCAAGTGCAGTCTCCTGGGATGCAGGGAGAGAGAGGGGTGGCATAGCCCCGGAGGGGGCTGTGGAGCCTCGCTTTCCACCTCTGGTCCAGTCTTCTTCTCTGGAGGCTGTAGAGAAGGAAGGCCACATTTCTCAAAACTCACAGACAGTCGTGATGTGGGTGCAAATTCATTGCCGTCTAATGTCCACGCACTCAGCGCTCTTTGTGGGTGCCTTTGCTCACAGATAAGGTGGTGGGAATGTGCCGTTTTTTCTTCAACACTGTTCCAGGTACCTTTTTTTTCTGTAGCATCCTGACTGTTGAGAAGCAGGTTCCGCTCACCTCTCCTTTTCCTGGGTGGCTTGTCTTCCCCCTTCACATTCCTGCTCCTCTCCTTCTAAAGCTTCTCCCCGAGAGAGCTGTCAACTCCTGGAACTGTCACTTCTGTGCCCATGAGAAGGCAGCCCCTGGAGTTGCGGGAGCGGTGGACAGAGAATCCAGAGTTTGACAACATGGCTCTGGGGCTGCGACTCACTGGGGGTCACATCATTTCTTCTCTGTGGGCTCCTGTTTTCCATCCTATAAAATGACAGACTTGAAATGAAAGTTCCCTCCCAGCTTGAGCCTACCGTGATTCATTCCACAAACATGTAATTGAGGGCTTGCGGTCAGACAGGTACTGGGCCAGGTGCTGGGGCAACAGGGATGAGTGGGGCCTGGCCCTTGTCCTTGTAGAACTCACTTCCCAGAAGGCAGGCAGATGGAGAAGCATGGAATTAGAACACAGAAGGATACAGGCTGTGGTTGAAAGCATCAACTCGTTCTAGAAGCCTTGGTAAGAAAAGCCGAGGTCTCCCGGCCTCCCGGCCTCCCCTTCCTACTCCCCAGGCACCGCCACTCTCAGTTTTTTTAAATGATTCCTTTGAGATTGGGCATCATATCTGTAGAAAAGAGACGTGCTTTGCTGCTTCTGGATTTTTCAGTTTTGGATACCCATTATGGTCTCCCCTATAAAGTGTAGATGAAATTGTCTTTCAGCCTGTCTCCCCATATAACTGTCCCCCAAAACCCTGCTTGTCTCCCAATCCTCCCAGGATGAATTATGGTTATATAATCCTCTTAGTTAGATCAGGGTTCAGTGTTTTCATTATTATGGCAAAATGTTATTTCTAGCTAAATCATATACATTATTTGTCTTTTTAAACATTTTCTTCTCTCTGCAGTTAATGGTCCTTTTTTATTTGCTTAGTTTTCTTTATACACATTAGTGATTCACCTCACTCCCCCAAATCTTTCCCAGTGCCATAGGTTTTCATCACAGTATGTTCAAATTTTAGGTATCTTCTGCATTTTTAATTAATGAATTCATTAATTTTACCTTCTGCATTTTATCTTCTTGAAGAAATCTCTCCCAGAGATCTTTGACTCCCCCCAGCAGACCCAACTGGATCTATTCCTCGTATGGGCCCCTAAAAGCTGGCTGCTGCCTTCCTATTCCCTTTTTTTGTTTTGGGTGGACCCACTGTCTCCCCTCCCACTGTGGCAAGTGGTAAACCGGAGTTGCAGCTTTTAGGTCATTTGCATGTCTTGACACATTTTTATCCTATGCTTAATTAGCAGTCTGGCAGGGTATGGAATTTTAGCTTGGAAATAATTTTTCTCTTAGAACTTCAAAGGCAACAGATGCTCCATTATCTTCTCCAACAGCACTGTTGAATACCCAATGCTACTTGAGTCTTGGTCCTCTAACATGACTTGTTTTTTTTTCTCTAAAAGTTTGTAGGATCGTCTCTTTGTCTCTGGTGTTCTGACCTTCCATGAGGATGTGCTCTGGGGAGGGTACGTTTTTATGCACTCTGTGGCTGATTCAGTTTGAAACTCATGTCATTCCATCCTGGGAAATGTTCTCTTCACTTCCCTTTTCAGGGATTTTCTCTCTGCCGGTTTCTCTCTTTCTAGATTTCCTTTTAGTTAGATGTTGGTCTACCTGAACTGGTCCTCTAGTTTCATTTTTCTTTTCTGTTTTCCTGTGTTATTTTGTTTTCAGTAGTTTGGGGAGGATATCTTTAACTTTCCAGCTTTCCAGATTGTTTTCATTTCTGTTTTATTTTTAATTTTCATTTTCTTCTCCAAATGTTTTCTTTTATAGCATGTTGCCTTTTTTTAACCTTTCTTTCCCCCCTCCCTCCCTCTCTCTCTCTCTCTCTCTCTTTCTTTCTCCTTTCTCACTCTCTCTCTCTCTGCCCCTTCCTTCCTTCCTTCCTTCCTTCCTTCCTTCCTTCCTTCCTTCCTTTAAGAAGTACTCTCTATGCCCAATGGGGGGCTCAAACTCATGACCCCAAGATCAAGAGTCACATGTTCTATGGACAGAGCCAGCCGGGCATCCCTAGCACATTTTCTTGTTGCATGGGTGCAATATCATATTTCTCTTCGAATAAATGACTTGAAATTTTTTTTCTTCTCTTTGCGTAGGAGAGTTCTCCAAGTAGCTTCTGTCTATTTGCTTTGATCTCTCTCTCTCTTTTTTCATATTACTTTCCTCGTGTGTCTACTGATCCCTGGATTTCTATTAAAGAATGGGATTCTCAAAGTTCTGTGCAGGTGGGTAGGCCTTTCTTTGCTGCCCTGGTCTTTAGAAACAGCGATGTCAGAGTCTTACACTTAATTCCCCCGTGGTGTCCCTGCCTTAACTATATCAGTGTCCCCCAGCCCAGAGACCTTCTGTCTTACCCTCTCCAGAATATGCATCTCTCATGGCCTCTGATGGGACTGGGCAGGGAAGGGACCTGCCTGCTCATGGTGGGGGAGGGGTTGGAGGACTAACTGCTCCTTAAACTGACTTTCTCCCGGTTTGCTCACTTGTTTTATTGTTGTTGTTTGTTTTTTAGTAACAGATTTTAGTTTTTAGAGTTCTACGTTCACAGCAAAACTGAGGGTAAATACAGAGAGTTCCCATATACCCCCTGCTCCCCCCAGACACACAACGACCCCATCAGCAACATCTCCCAAGAGAGCGATTCATTTGTTACAATAGACGAACCTATATGGTCGTATCATAGTCACTCCAAATCCGTAGTTTACATTAGTGCTCCCTCTCTTGCTGTTGTACATTCTATGGGTTTGGACAGTTGTGGAAACATGTATCAACCACCATCATCTCATACAGGTTAGTGTTACAGGGACTTTTTTCTCCGCCCGTGCCCGTGCCCATGGTTCTTGGTCACTCCCCTTCCAAGAATGAAGAGGTAGACCAGACAGAGGTCCGGGTAGCGAAGCAAGATGTATTGAGGGATAGCAAAGTCATTGCACAAATCTCCCGAAGAGAGGGGGACCCAAGAGGGTTGTCACAGAGTTTCTAAGTCCTGGGGATTTTATGGGCTTGTCGGGGCTGTTTTCATCTCATGAACTGCCCCCCTGCGCCTGTCATCCAATCAGGTTTTTATCACCTATCTATCGCATGGGGAAGAGCAGAGGGCTCCTTCCAGGGCTGTGTAAAGTCCTTTTATAGGTGGTTTCCTCTTGGGGGGAAGGGGGGGCTTGTCCCTGCCTACCTGCCTTCCAACTATCCTTCATCAGTAGTTTCACTGCCTTAAAAATCCTCTGAGCTCTGCCTGTTCATCTCATCTTCCTTCCTACCCCCTGGGAGCCACTTACTTGTTTACTTTTTTAAAATCCACTCCTACCCTTACTTCTAGAGGTAACCCTGTCAGCATGGATCCCTGGGCCTGAGTGGGGAGGCCCGTAATGTGGGCTGGGCGTCTTTCAGCTGTCCTCAGCTGGTTGCTGGCTCAGGACTCAGATTCTTCTGCTATCCCCACTCCAAACTCCAAAACTTGCTGTCCTCTTCTGCCTTGTTCTCTTTGTTTCTAAATGTCCACATCTTAAAAAAAAAAAAAAAAAAAAGTCCCTCTACTGTAGTTTAGCAGGGCTTCCGGTGGGTTTGAAGCAAAATGCATGAGCTCCATCTACTATCTTTGATTACAAGTCGCTCCCACTGGATTTTTGGTTGTTACCTCAAGTTCAACCCAACCCCCACCGAACCCTCATCTCTTACCCAGAGAAACTCCTCTTCCATCTCTCCTGACTTCTGCCCATGCTTCTGCCACTCTCTCTTACCTTAGGGGGATACCACAGGGCCCCCTTCTCACCTGTCTCCTGCCGCCTGTCTGTGGAGCATCTCCCCTTCTCCCTACTTCCTTTCTGGCGGTCTTCCCCTTTTCTTCCCTCTGTCTTCCTGGCCACTACCCCGATTTACCTTCTCACACTCAGGGAGTAAAAAGTCCAGATTTCTGAGATGGGGAGGTAAGTGTCCACTATAGGACTCCAACCTGCCTCTCCGGGCCTCATTCTCCTGCCACTTCTGTTGGGCACTATCACTTTGAACATACCAATGCCCTCCTTTGACAACCCTTACTCTGCAGCTCAAATGATGGCCTCAGACACACAGCTCCTCTTTACCCCAGGGAAGTCATGCACACCCTTTCTGGGTCTCCAAACTCCAACAGAATGTTGTATCTGCTTACGTATCTGCCTCTCTTTGGGTTCTTTAGGGGGAGGGACTGTGTCTTGGCCATCTTGTCCTTCCAGGGCCCAGCTTGGTGTCTCGTGTGTAATAAGTTCTCAATAAACATTCTGTGTATGAATGATCGACTGTACCAAGGCTTTATCATCTGTCTACACCACCGGCTTTGTTGTTACCACATTAAGCACAATTTTATAAGAAGATCTTTTTATTTTTATTTTATTTTTAAAAGATTTTATTTATGACTCACAAGCAGGGGAAGCAGCAGGGGAAGGGAGAAGCAGGCTTCCCACGGAGCAGGGAGCCCGATGTGGGACTCGATCCCAGGACCCTGAGATCATGACCTGAGCCACAGGTAAACGCTTCACCCACTGAGCCATCCAGGCGCCCCAAGAAGGTCTTTTAAATAATTGAACTCCTTGAAAGTGTCATAAGAAGGACCTTCTCTGTATCAGTGCTCCATCAGCCCCCTGAGGGCAGGGCTTGTGCCTCGCTGTTGCTGTCAGCACCCAGCACTAGGCATAGGGGTGCTCAGTAAAGATTTGTTGCTGGACTGGGTGGGCTCCAGCACGGGAAGATAAATGGGTCAGTTTGAGGGGACTTTCTGGTATGGAGGCAAAATCAGCTGGGCCCGGGTCAGACCTGAGGGGGGAGGGGCATGTGACATCGAGGACCAGAGCAGCTGCTGGGAGAGGGCCTCTGGGAAAACCCAATCACATCCACGTGTTCTTTGAGAAGCTGGAAGCAATGGAGGATGAAGACAGTGTTAGATGGTAAGAGATAGAAAGGGGGGTGAATTGCAGTTGGGTGGGGGTGGCAAGTGCAATGTGGGTGGGGAGGGCTGACATAGGTGGGAAGGCCTCACCCCAGTGGCTGCCCAGCCCCAGCCCTCCCTCCCACTCCCCGCCTCCAGTTCACTTGAGGACTTTTACCATGGAGTACGTGTGTGAGAGCCACCCTGGTCCCCAGTGTGCCCGGTCTTCCCTTCTCCCCCAAGAGTGTTATCGGGGCCGAGGACGGGCCCAGGCTTGTGCTCCAGGATGGTATAGGATGGGATTCCCAACCCCCGCTCCCCCCCCCCCACATGAGTCCCATGACTGTTTCTAGACTCCCCTCTTCCTGAGCAGCTGGGCCTGAGTCCTGGGGGAGCTAATGAGTGCTGAGGAAGAAGGAGAGAGAGAATTGCCTTTTCTGATGGAGGAGGGAGGGGGGGTTCTCACACATATACTCACTGAAGTACACAGTTTGGTCCTCCTCTGCCCTCTCCCCAGCTTAAAAATACTTAACAGTACACAAAATCATTACAGTTGAGAAAATCAATAAGAAAACCTTTCCTTGGGGCGCCTGGGTGGCTCAGTCAGTTAAACATCTGCCTTTGGCTCAGGTCATGATCTCAGGGTCCTGGGATCGAGCCCGCATCAGGCTCCAGGCTCAGCAGGGAACCTGCTTTTCCCTCTCCCTCTGCCTGCTGCTCTGCCTACTTTTGCTCTCTCTCTCTGTCAATAGCTAAAATCTTAAAAAAAAAAAAAAAAAAAGGTAGAAGAAGAAAAGAAAATCTTTGCTTGGCATTCCATGCTGTGTCCCCCTCCCCACTGCCTCCAGGGGTCTGCTCTCTCCTCTCCCCTTGATACTACACTCATTGAAAGAGAGACCCCCACCTCTGCCCCCATCCCCTTTCCACCTACTGACTCCTGAGCTCATCCCTATCCTTGGAAACTGCTGTCTTAGGGTGCCAGAGGCTTCCCATTGCCAAGTCCCATGGTGGTGTTGGTGGGGGACTCTTCCGGCCCTGAAGCCCTTGGACCCCACAGCCCCATCACTGCCTCAGGACTGCCCTCCCTCCTGGCTCTTCCTCCTCCTTGCCTGCTGACCACGGCCACCTTCATTCACAGCTATGTCTTTTGCCCTAGTGCCAGATGTGAGCCTAGATGTGCCCCTCAAGGAAGCTCTCTCTCTCCCTCTCTCCAGCCCCTCTGCACGGGGGCAGCATAATGTCCTGCCCAGCCCGGCAGGGCCTGTTGAATACTTGACCTCTTCCTTGGCCCTATCTTAAGCCCAGAGGGGTTTTGAGGATGAGAGTTCTACAGTATAGGACCCAAACCTTGCAGCCATTATTTTTTGGGTTTTTTTTTTTAAAGATTTTTTAATTTAGTTACTTGACAGACAGAGATCACAAGTAGGCAGAGAAGCAGGCAGAGAGAGGAAGGGAAGCAGGCTCCCTGCTGAGCAGAGAGCCCGATGCGGGCTCGATCCCAGGACCCTGGGATCATGACCTGAGCCGAAGGCAGAGGATTTAACCCACTGAGCCACCCAGGCGCCCTGGGTTTGTTTTTAAATGAACTCTTCCAGCCTAACAAAAGGTACAGGGAGAAAGAGGACAAACTCCTGTGCCCCCACTCCTAGCTCAAGAATGAATTATCCTCAATATACTGGAAGCCCCTTGAGTGCCCCACCCCCTTCAGTCCCCTCCCCGCCCCAGAGAGGCAGTGACCCGAGTTTGTGCCCTCTCAGTCCTCCAAATTGTTTAAATGTTTGCTACACGTTTTCTATAACTGAAATATGGCATTATTATGCCTGTTTGCAAGCATTATGTAAATGGCAATACTCTCTTTCTTCCACTTACTTTTTCTTCCCTCATATGTACCCTTGGATACAAGCCACTCTTACGTATTCCCTTTCTGGGCAGGGTAATGTTCCCATATGAAAATGTGTCACGCTTGGACTAGATCTTTAGATACACCCTGGGGAGGCCATTCTGGGCCTCTCTTCTCTCACGCAGCCACCCAGTCCCATCATCTACTCTGTGATTATTCAATGAGCCCCCTGACATCATTCTGCAAAGCACTCTCCCCATCTGGGAGTTGGTCACCTGCCACCCAACAACGCAGGCGGCCACCCAGCCGGCCCCCACTGCCCTGGCATTTCACCCAGGCTGTTCTCCCACATCTACTTTCCCTTTAAACCTGACATCCATAGGTCATTGCCTTGCTCTCACCTCCTCCTGGGCTCGCGGCCCCATGCCTCTGGCTTGGACCCCATGCACTTGGCCTGTGGGCCCCCAATAGCCTGGCTCCTGCCTCCCCAGCATCATCTTCCAGTATCTCGGCCCCTCAGGATCCCCCCACCCCCGAACATCCTAGCCAGGCCCCCGCAAGCCTCCACTCCCTTACTGCCCCGATGGCGAGCTCTCCTGCTAGCTCATCTTTTCCTCCAGGCTCCTTGTCAGCCTCATCATCTCCATGAGGGCTGCTCTTTACACCTCCGAGGGCCAAGCATGTGGTGTTGGAACCACTTGGAGGCCACGCCCACTGTGTTTATCTGAATGCAAGTCTGTCCCCCTCTGATGGGAACTCCTCAAGGACATGGGTCATGCCTGGAAGCCTTCCCAGCAGCCTCAGGAGCTCGGCATTTATGAGGTCCTACAGGGCGTCAATCTGGGGTTCATGCTTCCTATCCTCTGTTCCTTTAGGTCTCCCCTTCATCTCCTCCTGGTCAGGGCTCCTCAATGCCCTGTTAGAGATAAGGAAACCCACTGCGGTTTCCTTCCCTGCGGCCTCGCCCTGTGCCAGGGGATGTGAATGGGCTTGACAATGACAGTGGCAGGCACAGCTGCGGGCCCGCAGGATTCCCTGCCCTTGTGTCTCCTGCCCTGATTCAGCCCTCCATCCCCTGCCACAGGAACCTTCTCCCAGCCCCAAGGAGGCTCCTCTACGGGCCTGAAATATCTCTCCCCTTCCCACAACATTTCCCTTCCCTAGCTCCAGCCTCTCCTCTGGGAAGTCCTCCAGGAGTGCTCTGGTCCCCCACATGCCCTAAGGTCACTGGTCTTGTAGAGCCGAGACTACATTTTATTAACAGCTATTATGTGTTGTGGCCCTAATATGGGCCACTTTTTAAATATATCATTATTCTTCTCAACAAGCCAGAGAGGATCATCCCACCTTCATCCACATATGAGGAAACAGAAGCCTAGAGAGGTAAAGACGTTTCCCAGAGCCCCAGAGCTAGCAAGGAGCAGAGGGAGGACTTAGACCCTCGTTGGGCTGACTCCCGCAGGGCCCGAGTTTTCTTCCTCGTAGCTCTGGACACTCGGCCCATCTCCAACCATTACTCAGCCAGAAAACCAGCTCTTTGAGAGCAGAGACATGTCCTGCGGTTCTCTGGTGTCCGCCTGCCCCTCCCCATCCCTGCGCTTGGCCCCTTCCTAAGCCCAGGTGGTGCCTGCCTAATGTAGACAGCCTGAGCTCCAGGTTTGAGAGCAGGAGGGGCACTGACCTGTAGAGGGGTAGAAGCCTCCTAGTCTGGGCCGAAAGCTCCAGGGTGCCCATCCCACCTCTGCAGCCCCTTCCCCATTAATTTGGCCCACCCTCCCCCACTCCCTGGCCCTGGCTCCTCCTGGCGAGGACTGAGCGCCTTTCAGCCCCGGGCCACCACCACAAATGACCACCTTCTTGGGAGGGGCTGTTTTTCTACACTTTCGATCCTGAGGTGGAGGCGGGCTGCAGGTGTGGAGAGGTCCTGGGCCTGTGTGATGGGATGTCTCTGTGACGACCTCATGCCCTGTGTCCTGGCCCCGGGTGTCCACAGGCTAACCGCAGGCTTCCAAGATGGAAGAGACCTCTGGGTGTAAACAGCCTGCGTAGAAGGCAGCACGTGTGCATGCCCGTGTACGTCTGCACACATGCTCAGGTGTGCGCACGTGTGTGGTCGCTGTGAATTCCCCACCTCAGACAAGGGCCTCTTTGTCTTCTCTGCTCTGACGCGCTGCCCCATCAGAAGGCCCCCGGTTGCTTATTTTTATAGGGTGTTCCAACTTTCTCCAGTTCCGTCTCACAGCAACTGTTTCAAGGCCCGACTTACCTCATTTTGCCGAGAGGAGGATGGTGCTGGGGAACTAGCCCCTGGCTCTGAGGTGCTCTTACCTCAGTTTCCCGATTGGGAATTTCCCGGGGGCGGGGGAGGGAGCCAAAGTAAATAGCATTGCTACAATGCCAAGACTAAGTCACTGAGCCTGTTTCCTCATTCTTAATGCTTTATCTGTTAACCTCTTCAATTCCTGTGCCTCATTTTCCTCATCTGTAAAATGGGGATAATGATGGCATCTGACTCAGAGTTGTGAGGATGACATGAAAGACAAAGTCCCTAGAACTGTGTCTGGTACACAACAAGAGCTCATTAAATGTTAGTAATTGTTACCATCAAACATCTTTATTGAGCCTGTCTTCCTGGGGTACTGGTCTTCAGAGACCATTTTCTTCTAGATCACTCTCAGTCAGCATTTCCCCTGCCTTCTCCCATTGTTGTTCAGACTTCACAGGTCACTGAGTCGGAGAGGTCTGGGAAGCCCACAGACAGCAGAGGGCCCTTTTGTGCCCTGGGCCAGAGCGGTTGAAAGGTTGTAGTTCTCCTAGGAAAACTAGGAGAACTCCTAGGAGGTTCAGCCCCTCCTCCCCACACCCTCCTCCCCTCCCCTCCCCCTCCTCCTCCGATGGGCGCTTTGTCTAAAGCGCCCTCTGCTGGCCATTGGCAAAAGACCTTGGGCAGGGGTGACCAGTTAATGGTAGAGGGAGGAAGGAGCTTTCCCAATATGAGGGGAAGGGGGTCTTCTGCCCCGTGCAGAGCCCAGAGTGCTTCCTTCTAACCCTCCAAATTTCCTACCTGGAGAAGCCCTCCTTTTTTGCCAGCCTGAGAACAGGTTCAGAGGAGAGCTTTCTCCTCCCCGTCCTGGAAGAATGCTAAGACCAAGATTACGCCACAGCCAGCACTAGCCACCTGCCCCCATCACCGGGAACAGCAGTAGGAAGGAAAGACGAGACAGTAAGCAGAACTTCCTGACAGCAGAACATGAGGGGGCTTAGGAGGGCTGGTTCTTATTTAGAAGAAGGTCATGGGAGGGGGCCCTCTGGAACCTGTGAGATCAGTAAGAAAATGAGTTACAGAGTTGTAAGCCCAGGGCACTCAGAAGGTGGTGGCCCACAGCAGTCTCCTGTTGCTTACATTACAAGACCCCTCTCCTCCTCAGTCAAAGCCAGAGACAGATCCTCACTCCATGTCCAAGTGCACTGACCAGACATTTGCTCTACCTCTGGGAAAGGAATTAAAAACAAAGACCCAAACCAAAACTCTAGTTGAAGCAGGAGAAACTGAACTTAGAGTGTTGGAAGGACTGTCGTGGGAGTGAGGCTGGGTGTCGTCTCTGGTGCAGGAAGGACGTCTGTGGGGGTAGTCTGTAAACCAGAGACCACCTTCTCCCAAGGTAGACTAAGGGAGCAGGGAGCTCGGTAGCAGACGCCTCTGGATTTGGGGCTTTGGAGGGGGCTGGTGGGTCCCCCAAGGGGAAGTGGCCGCATGAAATCGTAGGTAATTGTTTTATTACATTTCAGAGGAAGCTGCTGTCGACGCAGATGACGGAGTAGCTAGTTCTCCGGGAAGGGCCGGCAGCCTCCACAGAGGGCAGGGAGGGCCAGCCTGTGGGTGGAGGCTTGGAGGGTACTCAGACTCCAGGCCAGGCCCTCTGAGATGCCCTGAGGAGGAATGGGCAATTCACCCCAGGCCCATGTGAGTGTCCGGAGGATTAGGGCCAGGGTGAGAAGGTAATGTGGGCAGGGGTGAGGCAGAGAAATGGGAGAGACGCAGAAGATAACAGATCAGATGGAAAGCTGTAGGAAAGGACGAGACAGTTCTAAGACAGAAGTCAGCGAAGACTCCCATTTCCAGATCCTGCCCCCTTTCCCACCCCACTTCCCCGGGTCTCCCCATCCCCAAGTTTGGTTTTTGGAAAGTTCCAGTGGTTTGGTGGTTTGGGGATAGGGTGACTGATTCCAAATGGGTTGCTTTCTCCATACCCACCCTTCTACCTCCCTGCTTCCCCTCAAGGACACACATTCTTTCTGGGGGCCCCTGCCCCAGCATAGAGGTCTGGGGGCCATGCCCTTGAGGAGGAAGTGTTTGGAAGGTGCTGAAGAAGGGAACTGGTAGATGAAACGGGTGGGTAGTGGGCTCTGGACGCTGAGGTGGATGGGTCTCTCCTGCTGCAGGGAGAGGCAAGGCTGAGGGACCTGTCACGACACACCTTTGGTTTAACAGCTTAGGCTTGCTTTCTTCCTTCCTTCCCTCCCCTAATTGTCCAGGGTGCCCCTACCCATGCATTAGAGTAACCCCTTTTCTGACCCTGAGCCCCCCAGTAGGACACCAGCCCCACACCAGGCAGCTCGCACACACACCCCTTACAACCCCAGCCCCACACGCATGCACGCACACGCCCCTAGCCAGGTAGCCCCTGTGAAGATGGGGTGATGGGCCCAGAAGGGCACCTGGGCCTGCAGGGGGACAGACTTCCCATCTTCGGAGGTGGTGGCCCTGTGGCAGGAACCTCTCCAGCCCTGAAGGAAACCTACCCCCTGAATACACCCTTGGAGGAAGAGGGAGGACGTGCAAGAAGGAATTATGACTTTGGGAGAAAGCAGAATGACCCAGAGACTCGCTTTGAGAGAAAATACCAGAGAATGTGGGTGACAGTGGAACTGGGGGACAGGAGGAGCAGAGAGGGCCACCCCCCGCACCTGGCCCATTCATGCACTCCCAGAAAGCACCCCCCAGGGGGCTCCCACCATCCACCAGGGCCTACTGCCCGCAGATCCCAGAACAATCTTTCCACTTTCGTGCCCTTCCCCCCTCACCTCGGTGACACACGCAGGGCCCGGTGAATAGAGGACGTTTAATATTTCTGTGCTGGTCAAACAGAACACAGGTGGGGAGTACATGGGGAGGGGGCGGAGGGCCCCCTGCCTCTCAGGAGGGGTGGCTTGTGAAGGGGTGTTTGTGTGTGTGTGTGGGGGGTCTTGGGAAATAGTCCAAGGAGTCTTCTCAGCAAAGGGGCCTGGCCTGGGGTATCATGGGCATCCAACACACCCAGTCCTTGGCCCAAGTTGGGGTCCCCCATAGGGGGTCTGTGGAGTCTCATTTTTTTTCCCCAGCTCCTCTGCTGGAATCCACACTCCCAGCGTGATGGGGGACTTGGTCCTCGCGAGGGGTCTGGAGAGCCCCCAGGAAGAAGCCCAGGGTGGGGACTAGGGCTTGAGGTCCACTGCCTGAGGACAGGGGGAACCCCTTGGGGTACTGAGGGCAGTGCACCTCCTTCCTTCCGCCCTCT
This sequence comes from Mellivora capensis, assembly GCA_004024625.1. Taxonomy (NCBI): domain Eukaryota; kingdom Metazoa; phylum Chordata; class Mammalia; order Carnivora; family Mustelidae; genus Mellivora; species Mellivora capensis. Next base: position 79,654 of record PISX010002112.1, read on the forward strand.
TGCCTTCCTCTGGGCTGGCCAAGAGTAGAGTGGGGGTGAGCAGGGCCCCCAGCCTCTACTGAGTCCCAGGGTCCTCAGGGTGGGGTGGAGGAAGGGTGGAGAGAGGGTCTGGGCCACCAACAGACACTGTAAACTTTGGTTTAAAACAATAACTTAAGTGGAGGGAGGGCTTCCAGCCTGGGGCCAAGGTCGGGGAGCAAGGAGGAGTAGGGGGTGCAGGAGGCGACAAAGGAAAAAGCCAACAAAAAGTTTTGGTTTTTGCTTCCGGCATAAGAAAGGTCTTTGGTCATTGGTTTAACTGGGGGTGGGGGGTTGGGGGGTGGAGAGGGGTCAGGGAAGGGTGCCGAGGGAGGGTGAGGGAGGACTACAATGGGGGACCTGTAGGCTGGGGGTGACCCATTGGGGTCACAGCAGCCACCTGCCCCTCAAGCCTGGTTTCAGCCCGGCCTCTCCTGGGACGGAGGCAGGATGCTTCTGGTGGCTCTGGCAGCCCCTCTGAGCCCAACTCCAGCCTCAAGGGCCGCGCAGCTCCCTTTGGCAGCTCCCCCTCCACTAGTACACCCAGCACAGAACCTGTCAGTAGGCCAGTGCTGGCTGGGCCTCTTCCTCTGTTGCGAGGGGATGGCGGAAGCTGAGGAGCACCCCGTGAAGGGGGCAGAGGCCCAGTTCAGCTTGGGTTCTGTCTCAGGTCAAGGGCAGGGTCCGACCCCGGCAGCCTTGCTCCCACCGACCGACCCCCACGGTGCACACAACTTGTCCCTTCCCAGCTGTGGCCTTGGAGTAGGCACAGCAGAGGCAGCCGGTTTCTTCTGGGGATGATCTGAAACTTCAGCCCCCCTCCTCCCCCCCCCCGCCATGCCCTAGGCCAGGGCAGGGGCAGGAGTTGGGGGGGGGGGCAGCGGGGAGACTTCACAGTACGGAAAAGAAGGTGGAAGGGAGCACAAATTGGGAAAGTGGGGGGCCTCCGGCCAGTAAACACTGCCAGAGCCAGGTGCGAGGGGCCCTGGGTTTGAGAGGGGTGGCTTAGCCCCGCCTGCGGGTCTCCACGGTGCTGAGGGGCCCTGTAGGGGAGAGCTGGTGGGGGAGGAGGGCCCTGCTGCTGCTGGTGGTTGGGGGGAGGCGGTATTCGGATGTAGGGGAGGGTGAGGAAGGGTCTGGGCCCTTCGAGTCCTCTACCGGTCCCAGACCAGGGGTTCTGTGTCCCCTCGGGGGCGGGACCGTCCCTGCCCCCGAGCGTCTGTCAGTCAGGTCACATGGGAAGTTGCTGGCCCAGCCCCCCCATCTGAGTCCTGGAAGTGCCTTGAGGTTTGGGCGGGGCTGAGGAGTGGGGGAAGGTGGGGCCTGGGTTCCGGAGGGAGGGGTCTCACCCCTGCCCAGCCTGCCCCTAGAGGCCCTTAGGACAGTTCCTCTCCGGGCAGCTCCTCCTCCAGGTCCCTGTCTTCGGGCGGCCCCGCCGTGCTGGGGTTGGGGGCACCCAGGGGAGGGCCCGGCCGCCTGTCTTCCTCTGCCTCGGCTGGCTCCTCTTTCACCTGCACCTGGTGGCTGTGACGGAAGGGATTGTGTGGGCACCTCAGGGGCCTTCCCCTGCCCCTCAAACATCCAGAACTTGGGGGTGCAGTGGGGGTATTCCCAGGTCGCCTCCCCAGGACCGCATCATCCCTGAGCCCCTGGGGCCTGATGTCTTCGGTCTGATCTCCGCAGGAGCTCTCCTCTGAGGAAGGGGGAGGTTGGGAAGGACAGAGGTGGTCTCCGTAGGCAGGAGAGGAGATGAAACAGTAGAGAGGAGGAAGGAGAAGAGGAAGAAAGCTGCAGGAAGGAGGGGAATAAAAAGGGGGGAGAGGGAGGAGAATAAGAAGGGAGAGAGAGCGAGGTCACTTGTCCTGGGGAGACAGGTGTGTGTATGTGGGGGGGTGATAAGATGGGGATCCCACCTGCAGGGGCATCTGGGGGGCACTGGGGTGGGGGCGCCATGCTGCATGCTCACCTGTACTGGGGTGGGGAGAGGCGAGGGGGGCTGCTGCTGCCGTTGCTGGGCAGCGGCTCCACGGGGGCGCCCACATCTTCGTGGCTGAGGGGCAGGAGGCTGCTGGCAGAGCCCGGGTTCAGCATGCCAGGGCTGTTGAGGAGGGGGAAGCTGCTCTCGGCCAGGGCAGCCTGGAGGACACAGGGTTGGTGAGCCAACCTGTGTTGAGCTCAACCAGTGAGCCAGCTCCACTTGGCCCAGTGGATCCCTGCCCCATCCCCAGCCAGCCTCCTGGAGTCTCTGCGCCCTGCCCTCTGGAGGACAGATCATGACCCTGACCTGCTACCTCCCAGCCTCCCTGGGAGCCTGAGCCTGACCTATTCCTTGGGGGAGGGCAGAGAACCCTTCCCCCGCCAAGACTGGCAAACCAGGGAACAGGGCCCCACTGGTTATGCCAACCTCCCTCCTTGCTCTCTGCTGTGCCCGAAACCCAGCCTTGACAGCGGAGGTGGGGGCTGAGCCCTGAGTGGGGCCGGGGCAGAGGGGTAGGATTCAGGTCACCCAGAGTGGTCTTCACCCTCCTGCCCCTCCTTGGACAGATGGGTTCTTGGCAGGGGAGAGTGGGGGAGGGTCAGCGTGTGGGGGGCCCCGACAGCCAGGGGTCAAGGCCAACGGAGCACGCACCTGATAGCTGGCGTTAAGTGCTCCGTAACTGAGGCCTGAGATCATGTTCTTGACCAGGGTGGGGCTCCTGGAAGACAGAGAAGGCACTGTTTGGTTCCTTCACTCACTCACTCACTCACTCCCCCTTCTCAGTGCAGCCGTACAAGGCCCTGCTTATGCCAGGGACCATTCCATTCCTGAACCTAGGAGGCCAGAGTGGAGTCAGCACCACCTCTAAGTCCTATTCAGGCCTCAGGCTGATGGGGCGCAGCGTGGAGGGATAGCCCCCTTCACAGCTCCCAGGCCGAGGCTCCCTGGGGCTCTAGGGCAGGTGCAGCGTCTCGGAGCAGGCAAGGGAGGAACACGGATCCTTCCCCATGCTGGTCTTCACATCATGCCACCCCAGCGGGGTTTCTCTGCTGTTTCCAGGGTCCAACAGGTCGAAGCTAGAGCCCGGATAGCCCCACATCTGTAATAACCACATTATTGTACCATCCTGAATTCTGGGACATCTAATAGCCATGTGCGCTGCTGTTCCCCGTGCGCGCCACACCAAAGACTTTTCTGCCCGGGAACATGTCCAGGAGTTGGGTTGGGTAAAGCAGTGGCTCAAGGCTGTCCCTCTACCATAATGATGAATCCCCTTTCCCCATGTACAGAGCATGTAAGAGAGGTCAAGGAACTGGCCCAAGGTCACACAACCAGTGAGAAGCAGAGATGCACGGGAAGCCAGAGCTTCTAGCTGACATCTGCCCATGTCCCAACTCTGGCCACGGGTACTTTGGGTCTCTTTCTCTGGTCCCAGGCCCCCAGGCTCCTTGCCTCAGTCAGAAATAGGGACAGATCACCTGCCCCTTCCTGTCACTTCTAGATTCTGGGCTCCCCGCGCTCCTCCATCCCTCTTCTCCCCACTCCACCTCCAAAGGAGGAAGGACTGGGTACACAGGTGAGTCCTGGAGAGAATGGGGGAGGTGCGCTGGCCCATGCTGCAGGTGGGTGCCCCTGCTCAGGGCTGGGCCTACATACCCTGTCATCTTTGGCGGCCTCCGCTTCTGATACTCGCGCTCGTCCACAGTCCACACGGCGCCCTTGACGTTCTCCACGCGCACGAAGCACTTGTGCAGGCTGAGGTTGTGTCGCACAGCGTTCTGGGGGTGTGATGACGGCACGTGCTCAGAGGCAGCCTGCTCAGGCCCCTTCCCTGTGCCGGCAAGCACACGGGGATGTCCCCGCCCCACCGCAGCCCCACCACTTCCCACCTCCCCAGGCCCAGGGCCATGCAGGCTGCCGAGGGGGAGGAGTCCCTCTGCCTCTCTCCTGCCCTTGACCCAGGGACTGCCAAGGTCTTCACTGCAGACAGCCCATTCTATGATTGGCTCCCCTCCTCCCTGTCGTATTTCGGAAAACCCTGTCTACCAACTGAACACTATCCAGGTAGGAATCATTTGTTCTCCCAGCAGCACTGATCAGGCACACGCAGCTGTCACTCGGGGCCCCTGGTCGCCGCGGGCCTGCACTCGGGCCGCACTCGGGCCCTGGCCTGTCAGCAAGCCTGGGGCCTGTTAGCTTAGGTGTATGCAGCATTCCCACGAGGATTTTCAAGTTTTGGAAATAAATCAGGAACCCTCGCTGCAACCTTCTTCAGCCTCTAGGAGTGTGGGAGCCATGGCTTTGAGAATAGTTTAAGAGCAGGAGGCATACAGCAGGCCTCACATACATACTTATTGAAATAAACCGGGAGAAAGAAGAGCATGGATTTGGTAGCTGCGAGGCAGGGAGAGGAAAGAAAAGAGGAAAAGTCACCTTATCGCTCCCACCTCCTCCTGGCGGGGTGACTTCAGGAATTGAGGCCATCTGAATTGTAGGACACCTGGGTGAGGGGGGGTGGCTTGGCCCCAACCCCCCACCGGGGGGCCAAGATGAGGGCCCGAGCCCACTCACTCCATGTCCCTCAGTCCTGTCCCTGTACTCTCCTCTCAGCTTCACCACCGCCCCCCACCCATCCCTGTCCCTGTTACCTGTCCTCCCTTAGCCTCCCCCACCTGCCTTGTCCCCATCCTTGTCTCCTCTTTACATTTCTAAACGGGGAAGAAAGCCGGCAGGGCAGGCAGCCCGTGCCCCTGGAGATCCCCTCTCCCTCTCTCCCTTCCAACTCTTGCCACTTGCAACTGGCCCGATTTCATTACCAATTTTAATTTGCCTCTAATTAAATCCTGTGTATTTTTCCGACTCGCTTGCTAATCCACGAGGGAGGCGGGCGGCTGGAGTGGAATCTCTTGGAGCGATAATTACAAAGGGCCTAATCACGCCGGGGCTCCTGCCTCGGAATAAATTTGCCCGCATTACGGGGCTCCGATCCTCCGCTTTGCAAATGAGAATGACCCCAATTTCCGAGGATGGCCTCACCGGGGCTTTTTTCCCTCATTTCGAAGCCTGATTCGTGATGAGAGACTAATTCGTTACGCTGAAACATTAACAGCAATTTAAGGGGTCTGGCGGGGGCTGCGTAAACAAAAGGACGGGCCCACAACATGGGCCCTGGGAGGGGATGGACACAGGGGGAGGGCTGGGGGGGACCATCAGCTTGGCAGATGGCAGCTCTGTCCCCGGATGAACAGCAGCTGGCCTGGCCCACGCCAGCTCCCGACCCTTCTGCCCCGGTCCAAAGTGGACAGCATCTCAGGGTGGGGGCCAGAGAGAGTGAAAGAGGGAGAATGGGAAGAGGAAGAGGAGTTGAGGAGAAGAGGGACCTCAAGGGGCAGATATATGGGTGGCTGGTGGAAGTCGAACAGTTAGGTGTAGACAGGGTACAGTTCCCCAGGAACATAAAATGAAGCTTGGCTGCAAAAGTCCTGAAGGTCAAAGTGGACCTCAAGCTAAGAGAGATTCTGCTGTGCCACAGGGAGGGGAGGACACAGGCAGTGCCCAAAGTGGCAGAAACAGCAGCCGAGCGCTGCTCACTAGGAAGGTCACCTGCTCTCGTTCAGCTGGTGTTGCGCTGGGACCTGTACGAGGCGAGGGGACGAGGAGGTGAAGACCCCGGGGGTGTGAGACCACTGGGATGATCCTGGCTGGGCGACCATGGAAGGGGGCATGGAAGGCCAAAGGAGCTCGGCTCCTTTCAAGATGGTCCTCAAGGGGTTTAAGGAAGTCACCCAAACCAGCTTCTCCTGATCCGGGAGAAAGGAGAGAACAGGAAAGGAGGGTAGGGGGGTCAGGGACACTGTGCCCCTGAGCAGGAAGCTGTCTAACGGTAATGAGGTTCTCTACTCTCACTCCTACAGGTAAAGGATTAACCTGCATTATGAACATAAACATTAGATAACAATCATTAACGACCCTTTATGTCTGTATAGGACTCTGTCTTCTAAAACCTGGTATCCAAATTGTCCCGGAGGCTGGAGACTTGACCTGGTGGTCCCAACAAGGCCCTGCCGGCTCAGGGAGAGGGCAGGACTGTGGTTGGCAGGAAATGACATCACTCAGAGCCAATCAGAGCCGCTGTCCCAGCCTCCAAGCCTCTTTCCCCAGCTTTGAGAATGGGGCGCGCAGAGATATGGAAGGTCACGGAGCAGTCTCTCCTGCTGCGGTTAGCACGTTTTGGGGCTAGAGGAGACTGGGCCCTATGCAGACCCTACCCAGTTGGGCACTGGTGGGGAGGGGCCTCGGTGACACTTGTAGAAAGCTGGCCGCTGGTGGGGAGGTAGCCTGTCTGGCTGCAGCTTCTGAGCTGGCCAGCAGGGGGACTCAAGAGCCAGGGATCCAATTAAGGTTGTGAGCTAAGGACTCCTTCCCGCCTCTAACCTTCCCCGCAGGGCGCCAACACTCCCTTCTCCTTCCCTCCACCCCCTCCCAATTTAGAGATCACTTTTCACTCTGCTGCACAGACACTAATATTCTCACCCATCAGACAGACAGACACACACACACACACACACACACCTCCCATCTTGGCTATGGGAAAATGAATGGCTGAGCGCCCCAGTCCACATCTCCGCGTCCCATTCTTTAGGGTCCCTTCCTTCCTTGCCTCCAGTCCCCTGAGAAAACTCTATGGCTGAAGGTGCTGAAATGACTAATTGGATGGAGACAATTATCTTCCTGCCGCCATGGCAGAGCTGGGGAGAGGGCGGGGGTGCCCGTGGTGATGTCCCAGCGCGCAGTCCACAGGTCTCGTTCACTGTCCCTGTGTCTGTGCCTGCACACGGCCCACCCCACCCCTGGCTCCAGAACAGGCACCTTTAGCCGAGGTACCCAGACCCTTAGGGTCTCTGGAGAGTGTCACCCCAAGCCTCCCTAACAGGCTGGGGCACTACTAACTCCTGGAGGCCCTACTTTGTAGGGCCTATGGGCGGGCACTCCAGGGAAGAGGAGGATTTCTTGCCAGAAAGCAGGCAGCATGAGGCTGGAAAGAAGGGGCTATTAAGGGGCAGTTAAAGAACATTCCATAGCCCATGCTGAGGTGGGGGTGGAGAGACCTATGGTGCGGCCCAGGCCCTGCTGGGGCCATTTCTGCAGAACTGATCCTCTGAGTGGACGAAATGTGATGCGGCCTTGGTGTCAAGGGGATGAGGAGATGTTCGAGGGTGAATGGGGCCCTTGGCAAGGAGGAGGGAGCATGCCTCACCTTCCAGGTGGCAGTGTTTCTCCGGAAATAGGCGAACATTCTGGTGAACCAGTTATAGATCTCATTCAGGGTCAGCTGCCTGTCAGGGGTTTCCAGAATGGCCTGTGGGCCAGAGAGAAGCAGAGGGACCCTCAGTCTGAGCCTTCAAGGATCACAGGCCTGTGCTCTCTCCCTCCTGTCTGGCCCGACTCCCACCCTGAGAACAGAGGACGCCCGCTACAGAGGCTCGTGGACAGGACTGGTGGGTGTCGTCCATCCCGTGAGTGGGGCAGGCTGGTTCCGGGCTAGGAAACCATGAGCTGTTAGGGCTATGCATTTGTGCAAGGAGCACATGAATTCCTTCTGGAGGGCAAATGGTGTCAAGGGCCCCCACTCTGGAATGAAAATGAAGTAGTATTCTTGGGAAAGAGATAGCCACAGGGTGGGGGCTGTTTACAATTTATCCCGATTTTGGCAAAGGGCTCCCTAAGCACGAGGTGGGGTGTGTGTGCATATATGAACATACATGTGAGGATGCGTGTGCCTGCTGGGGGTCACAGCAAGAGGACATCTGTGCAAATGTCTATTCATAAGAATATTATGTAAGCATCAAGGACATGAGTGAACAGAGGGGTGTGTGTATGTGACAGAGAGAGAGAGGGTTGGTGGGGAGGGAGGGAGGGAGGGAGAGGGAGAGGCAGGCAGGCAGGTGGCAACCAACTGAGAGTGACCCTGAGTCTATCAGAAAATAGTCTCCTAGGAGCATGTGTACACGGGAATGAGAGAATGAACGACACAGTGGGTGTAAGCAGCAAAAACCCAGAGAGACGCCCACACGAGTGGCAAAGACTCAGACGGAGCCTGGGTGAGAGGCCTTACAGCCAGGAAGAAGCCCGAGAGAGAGGACAGGTGCAGGAGGGGCTATCTCTCCTCTGGCCCCGGGACTCTCGTGGAGGCTGAGACTCCGAGATGGGGGTTCAGCCTGGGTGCCCCCCATCTACTTCCATGCTCACCTGACGGATGAGGGAGGCGTAGGTGAAGGGGGGCCTGACATCGGCGTTCTTGTAGAACTCATGATTCTGGGCCAGCTCTGGGGAAGAGAGGCAGAGGGTGGGGTAGCAGGAGGGGGGATCCAGCTTTGGGGGGAATAACCCTCCTGGCAGTCCTTACCTGAGGAGATGGGGGAGCAGAACTTGTCGCTGCTCCTCCGGCGGGCGGGGCCCCCGCTGTGCAAGGAGGCAGAGCTGAGACCCGGGGGCCGTAGAGGGGTGACGGGGGCAGCGGCCGAGGTCGGGGGGTGCACGAGACCATCTGGGAACGAGTCTGCTGCCGAGACGGTCACCTTGGAGAATGAGGAGGAGCTGGGGACTGGGTTTAGCTGTGAGCAACAGGGAGGGTGCTGAGCCCAGCGCCCAGGGTGGGGGTGCCAGGGGTCCTGGGAGGGTCGCAGGGAGGGGAGGGTCACTCACGGGCTGGTTGAAGGGCTTGGGCTCAGAGGGCCGCATGTGCAGGTGGGCCATCATGGCCTGCAGCCTCTCGCTCTCCTTGGCGAGCTGTAGAGAGGCGGGAGGTGAGCCAGGGCTGAGCCCCCAAGGGGTCCAGTCCTCTTCCTCCTCCGCATCCCACCTGTCCCCAACCAGACACACGAGAAAACCCCTCTCCCACCACTCCTCTCCTTCACATATTAGCCTCTGGCTCCCTCTGTCCCCTGCTCCTAGAAGGCCTCGGCTCTGCTCTGTCCCCTGCTACCCTCGAGGCCAGGGCCTGGGGCTGCTGGCCCGATGAAGGCCTCACCACTTCTCCTCCAGACCGTGAGTCCCAGGCTCGAGCTACAGGTCAGGGGCCCCCTCGATAACAACACATGCTTTTTCTTCTCCTCCAAGGCAGAGGCTGTGGTTGAACAACACCCAAGTTCAGTGGCACTTGTGTGTGAGAGGGGCCTTGCGCCATGAATGGAAACACAGGAATGGATGAATGATTCATTCACCCCCATTCATAAATTCAATAGTTCTTTCACAACTACCCTCTCAGGGCAGGGCGCTCTGCTAGGTGCCAGAGGGAAATGGGTTAATGTCCCTCCCTCTGCCTGCTGGACTGTCCTGAGTACTACATGCTACAGGATGTAGACTGGGGGTCAGACTGCAGTGCTTCTGAGCCCGACCTGGCCACCCGCTGGGGTGAGTGACCAGAGCAACAAGTCACTTCACCTCTCTGGGCCTCAGTTTTCCATATCTATAAAGCGGGGATGAGAATAGCAGCTGCCCTATACGGCTGTTTAGAGGATTCCCGGAGTTCTACAGGTAAAGTATTGAAGTCATCACCAAGTAAGGGCTCCATATGTTAGCTGTCAGCATTTTTATGGTTTTTATATGGACGCTGCTCTTCTGGGACTCCCGGCAGATACACTGCACCACCACCCCCACCTTGGGTTGCTCCTGAGACTCTATACAATCACCTCATGGCCTTGGCACTTAGAAGCCAGAAAGCTTAAGATGACCCCTGTCCGACAGGCCCTCTAAAGCCCTCCTGGGATGTCAGTGCTGAGGGTGGGGCCGGCCTGGTGTACCCCGCACCCCCTCCCCGCAGCCCCCCTCCCCGCCAATGAGCATCCTCAGAGCTGCACCTGGATCTCCAGCTGCTGGACCACCTGCATCTGCACCCGGCACTGGGCTGTGCTCCGGTCATCCAGGGCGTGCTCTGTGTTGAGGTGTCTTTGGGGCAGGAGGGGGCAGAGACGATACAGTTGGCCCCGCTTAGCCTGTGGCCACCACCCTCCCATCCCGTGCTCCCAGCCTGTGCTCCCATCCCGTGCTCCCAGCCCACCCACGGCCTGGAAAGCAGACAGACCAAGAGATACAAAGGGAAAGAGGTGGGAAGAAAAAAAAAAAGAAAGGGGGGCAACAGGGCAACCAAGGAAGCCACCTTCTCGTCAGCCTCCTTTGATGTCTTTGCTAAAATCCCAGCTACAGAGAGATCTAATTGCAAATGAACTAATTAAGTAAACCTCTGACGAAGCGTGAAAACAATTTGTTTGACCCTGACGCTGCCAGGGTCTGGGGGACAGCGGAGTTAATCAGTCAGTGACAGAGCCTGGCACGGCAGTGGCAGCTGGTCGCCTCCCGCCCTGCCTGTCCACCGGCCTTCCGGCCTGTCACTAGGCCATCAGTCTCTTGGGCTGAGTCTGGGGGAAGCAGGGGAGGGCTATGGGGGGCCGTCCTCTCCTGCTCCTCACACCCCCGCCCTGAGGGGCTCTGACAGCCTGGGTATAGGGTTTACTGAGGCTGCGGGCCCCTGCAAACACAGATGGGGGGCTGGGGATCAGGGAGCTGGTGGGGGCAGGGAAGGAGCTAGGCTAGGCGCCCCAGAGGGGAGGACAGCAGGACAGCTGGTGGCTGAGGTCCAAAGAGGGGCAAACTAGGTGGCCGGCTGGGGGGCGGGATGAAGGGCCCTGTGGAAAGTCTGCTGCAGGGAGTGGGGGGAAGTGGAGGGTTGGGGTGACACCTACTTGATAAACTGGCCCAGGTCTTCACACAGGGTCTCACAGCCTGGCCACTTACACTCTCCGTGTCCATAGAGGGGGTGGGAGCCTGGCGTCTCCTCGTGGGAGGAGCTAGGAGAGCAAGAGAGAGGCAGCAGTCAGGGGCCCTGGAGACCCCAAGGGCCCTGGGTCCAGCTCGGCCAGGCTCCCCTGCTGGTGAAGTTTCTGTCCCTCAAATGGGTTTCCCAGAGGCTGAGAACAATGCTGTGTGCCCTGGGAGAGGGGTAAACTTCCGGGTCCACGAGGTCCGCCTCCCCCCTCCCTGTCCCTCACCCAGGGGTGCCATCCCTCAGGGAGCAGGGCTGCCCCCGGGCAGGTGTGCAGCGCCCTCTCCCGGCCTGGGCCCCGCACCTGTCTCTCCGAGGTGTGAGCACAGTGGGCTGTCCGTTGGGCAGGGTGTGGTGGGAGAGGGAGGGTGAGACTTTGGGGGGGGCGGCAAACGAGGTAGCGGTGGTGGCTGAGCCGGTGAGGTCCAGCCCCTCCTGCTTGACGCTGTCCTCGGCGGGCTGCCCAGGGGCACCCTCGCCCTTCCACAGCTGGGGCAGGTCCGTCGGGCACACGGCTGCTGCGGGAGAGAGAGGTGGGAGGCTGGCAGGGCCCCAGGCGCCCATGGAACGGGGTGGGGGGGGGGAGGTCTGGGCCGGGGGGCACTCACCTTGCGGGAGGGTCTGGAGGGGCCCTGAGGCTTGGCCGGGCTGCAGGCTGACCAGCCCCTGTCTCTGCAGGTTGAGCAGATGCTGCTGCTGCAACTGTTGCATTTGCAGGAGCTGCTGCTGGAAGGCCAGCTGCTTGTTCCCCAGGGCCTGGTGGGGGGCCCGAGGGGGCGGGCCGAGAGGGGTACCATCAGCCTCGGGCACGCCCTCCGGCCCCCACCCCGCGGCCACCCCCTCCCAGGGCCTGTCAGCCCCTGGAGCTGTCGTGGTGGCGTCCGCCGCTGCAGCCTCTCTGCTCCCGGCCCAGCTTCCATAGGGCTGCATGCCTCCTCGCAGTAAACACACGCACGCACGCACGCACGCAGGCGCGCAAACACTCACAGCAGACCCAGACGCTCAGCACGACGCCCTCCCTGCTCCCGCCCCCCTCCTTCCGCCTCGGCTCCCCGGCTCCCCGCACCGCAGCTGTGCTGGCCTGGAAAAGGAGGAGGGGGGGGCCTCTCATCACAATGATCGATGAGCTTGTCAGGCTCCGGGGGCCACTCCCGCCTGGCGGGCACCCTTCCCACATGCGCGGGTGCCCCCCTCCTGCGCCGAGGAGGGGGCCTACCCCCTCCAGCTCCTCTCCTCTCCTGCTTCTTAGATACAGGGAATCAAAGAGTCTGACGGGACTTTAAAAGATCCGCATCAGCTGGTCATCGGGACCCAGGCCTGGGGAAGAGTCGCATCTCTACTGCTTGGGCGCACACTTGCTCGCTTGCTCACTGTAGGTCTGGAGCTCTGCTGTCTCCCTCTCTGTCTCCCGCCAGCAAACCCCCCCCCCGCCCCCCAGCCAGTCAGTTCTTCACACAGGCACCAAGTCAGCCCATCAGCAAGTCTTTTCTGAGCCCCAGGAGCCAAGCTTGTGCTGGGTGCTCGGGAGGCAGGGACGTCTCTGCCTGGCCCCCTGCCCTGGGGGTGCAGTGGGGGGCTAGCTATTCAGTAATGCCAGCCTAGAGAAAATGCAGGGAAGGCAACAAGGATGAGACCTTGAAGGGGAGGCTGAGGGCGTCAGCAGGGCAGCCTTCTGGGAAGAAGCCACCCAGGGCTTGGCTGTGGTTAGGCCAGCAGGAGGGAGGCACATGTCTGGGACATGGAGGGGGAGCCCAGGGGCCTGGTATGGAAGCTCAGGGGGCACTGTGGCCCAGGAGAGGCCGGGGAATTCTCTGGAGGGGAAGGGCCTGATATTACAAGAAGTGGCAGAGGTTGGGGCAGGGTTGGGGGGAGCAGCGCAAGGGATTTACTGAGGGACCAGAACCCGGGGGTGGGGGAGGGTGTGTGGTGGGCTGAGGTGCTAAGTCACTAAGAGACAAGTGGGTAGGAAAGGAGCTGACAACAAGGCAGCTGGTCATGAGCAAGGGACACCGGAGGCCCATCCTCACTAATCCGACAACATAAGGCAAGGAGAGAAGGATGGAGTGGGGACAAGGGCAGCTGGAGAACTGTGCACCCCCAGTTCCCATTCCCCCTTGCCCCATAATTCCCTCCCGGCGCTTCCTGATCTGTCTCCTATGCCCACAAGGCAGTTCTCTCCTGACCACCTGGGGCTCCCAGCCTCTGGCCAGGAGGGGCCCGGGGCAGCGGTCCTTTGAGGGGGCATGTCAGGCCCCTTACCTCTTTGGGTTGCTGCTTCCCAGCCTGCTGTTGGGTGAGAAGCTGTAAGTGGAGCTGTTCTTGCTGCTTCTTGTAGTACTCCTGCAGCTGGGTGGGAGGTGGAGGGGGGCAGGGGTGTGAGTGGGTTACCACGGGCCGGGGACTGCGGACCCCAGAACAGCCCTGGCCCTGTTGTGATGGGGCTCCTGGAGGCAGAAGTAGGGAGTCTCACTGGGGTGGTGAAAGAGACACCCTGCGGGGAGATGCCCGCTTTCCTCAGTCTGCTCTGAGGGTCCCCAGCAGGGCCTGGGTGGGGAGGGAGCGGAGCAGGGACGGGGGTGGGGGGGCTTCACCCCACAGCTCTGAGCCTGCCCTGCCTCTCTGTGGGTCTCCTGAATCCATCAGAGCGAGGGGCCGGGATGTTCCAGTACTCTGCCCTTCCCTGGGGTTCTGGATACAGAGGCGGGCTAGTGAGACGGGGAGCATGGGGGTGCCACTGCAGGAGAGGCCTGACCCCTGACCTCTCCCCAGCTGCCCTGGAGGAATGCAGATCCATCCAGCCTGAGCGGTCTCTCTGGTTTCTTCCCCGGCTTTGGCCAGTAGTGATGTTGGCAGTAAACAGGGTGCGAGATGGGAGGCCACAGAGCCTCCACTGCCCCACCTTCCTCTCTCCCACCTCCCAGCTGCCCTGGGGCCAGACTCACCTGCTGCAGCATGAGCGCCTGTTGCTGCTGGAGCAAGGCCTGCAGCTGTGGGGGCGACAGGATCTGCTGCATCTGTTGGGGGGTAAGCATCTGCGGCGACATCATGGCCACCGACACAGGCACCTGTGGGATTGGGCCCCATTAGCCTGCTCCTCTCACTCCCACCCACAGTATGGTCATGAGGACCGGAGGGAGACCGCTGGGTTCAAATTCTGGCTCTGCCACCTACGTGCTGTGTGTCTTTGGACAAATGATTTACCTCCCTGTTCTCCATTCCCTTGTCTCTGAAGGGCAAGTAAAAACAGCGCCCACTTCTTAGGGTTCTCATGAAGATCAGTGAGCTGAAATTTCAAACAGAGCCCGGCACACAGCAGGTGCCCGGCGCCGGTGGGGGGGGGGGCTGTTATCGCAGGAGGCACTATGTCCAGTGACACCAGTCGTAGAACCCATATCCATGCTTAGCAGGTTTTCTCCCTTAGGGATGCGGATGGACAACACCTAGCCATTCCCGGTTCTAGCTCAGTATGTTCTGAGAGCGCCATGTCCACGGTGGGCCTGGCCAGAGGGCAGTCTGCGGCCCGCATGGCACCAGGACCTGGACTCTGGTTCCAATCGCACACACATCACATACCCTGGCATGGCCATCGGCAGGGCACACACATAGCCAGAGCTGACCCAGGGAGGGCCTGCCATGGCCTACGAAGGTGCTGTCAAGTCAAAGTGGGCTGGCAAGAACACCAAGCAGGGAGCCGGGACATAGGCTGCTACTTCTAGCTCTGGGAGGAATTTGCTGTGTGCCCTCCAGGCAAGTCACTTGCTGCCACTGCTGGGGTGTTAGTTTCCTCAAACGCTAAACCGGGAACTGAACCAGTGGAGATGACGCCTTCCGGCAGGAACAGGCAAGATTCTCAGAGTGGAGGAGCTCTCCATGCCCTGCCCTGGCTTAGGACTCTGGAGGAGGCTCAGAGAACCTAACTACCAGCTAACAGGTTCCTGGAAAAGCACTAACATCATTCTTTTCCCCACCCCACCTTCCTGAAATCCCCGGGCTTTGGGGTAGTCATCGCCAGGGAGGCCCAAGTGGCAAGGTTGTCTTGTCCCACTGTTCTGGCGGGATGGGTGCCCTGATGGGGCTCAGAGCCCAGCTGGTCTCATCTCCCCTCCTGCTGCCAAGCTCTAGAAGCACCCGTCCCCACCCCCAACCATTTCCCACACACAGCAGCACTCACTGAGCGTTTACTCCCCTGCACTGAAAAACCTACCCCAGCAGCTCAGAGGCCCCTTTGGCAGCCCAAGGGTGGGGAGGGAGGGGTCGGGACAGCCCAGGCAGGGAGGAGTATCCTGCAGGGACTTGTCTGGGCAGGATGTGACAGGTTATATCCTCAAGGGACTGGTGACCCCTGTCACCTTCCCCTACCCCAGCCTCCGGTGTAGGGCAGTGGAGGAGGAGCTAGTGGGGGGGAGGGGGAGAAGGACTCAGCCTCCGGCCACCAATTAGGGAATCCCCAGGAAGAGGAGTGGCACAGGAGGTGTAGAGGATCCAGGGACAGGGGGGAAGTCCCAGGGCTCCCAATTCTTCTTACACCTCACCCCAATAACTGGTGACTGAGCCCCAGCCCTGGGCTCTTCTCCTTTATCTCAGCCATCTCTGTGCCAACAGCCCTGGGAGGGACACACCCTAGCTCTTTAGCTGGGAATGCTGTGTGTGAAGGAAGGCCCTTGGGGGCTTTTCCGGGAAGCCTTAAGTGGCAGGGTTGGGATTCAAGCCCGGGTCTGTGAACTCCAGGGCTCCTGGTGTTTCCCCGTGTCCACACTGCTTTCCCTACCTCGGAGCAGATCTTGAGGAAGATTAGGAAGTGTGGGTGGAAACTGAATTATCCAGGGAGCGGAGGGGTCGAGGAGGCTGGAGAGCCAAAGGCCAACCTCCCTTTTTACAACTCCAGAGTACCTGGAGGAGACTCTAGAAAGTAGGCCGTGGGGGTCTTCTGGTCCTCACTTTCGGAGGGGCCTGGGCCAGGGGGCAGGCAGTGGCACAGACCCACACCCTTTGCGGAGGCAGCCTGTGTCCCTTGCTGGGTGCCCTTGAGGCTGGGAGGCCGCTCAGCCGTCCTTTTCTTTCCTCCTCCTTTGGGGGTGCCCACCATGGTGGCAGGGAGCTCAGAGTCCTGGATTTCTGAGTCAGGTGACCTAGGCTCTTGTTCCTGAGGCTAACTATTCTTTGAAATCGCCTCGCCTCACCTCACCTTTTCCACCCAGACCGCTAATTGCTAATTAGGTGCCTTTAGGCACTCTGCTAAATCTTCACAGCAAATGGGGGGGGGGGGTAGGGTGTCTAATCATCATTACCATTCTACAGATGAGAAAACTGAGACCTAGAGAACTTAAATAACCTGGCCTGACCACAAAGGGACAGTGGGAATAGGGGCAAGTGAAAGTGATTTGTAGCCCATTAAATTCTATGCAAATGTAGAGAAAACTACTTTGTAAAACATCTGGGTCTTCCTCTTCTCCTCCTTTCACTCTCCTTTCTCCATGACTTCTCCAACCCCAGTAGGCACCGCATGGCCAGGGCCTGACCTTCTCATCCTGGGAGGACTGAATTGGAGACCGACATGGCCCAGGCAGGGAGACAGCCCAGACACCATAGGGCTGTGAGTCACAGTGAGTGGCATACAAGAAAGGATGTGGCATTTCCTTTCTTGGGGCTTTCCTACTTGGACGTAGGGGAATGGAAGAGATGACCTTGGAAGGCCTCCCCGGCCCCCGCCATCCCTGCCAATTGGCCCAACAGCTGGCCGCACAGCTGGCCGGAGAGGTGGCTGCAGAGAGGCCTGGATTGTGTACTAGTCTGCTGGGGCCCAGGGGGTCAAGAGAGGTCAGGGAGGGGGCTGCTGAGTGCTTGCTGAGCTCCTGGGCTGGCTGACACCATCCCCCCACACCCCTCGGGGTTCTGAGGACAGAGCTGGAGCTCCCTGGTGTCCCCGCTGACCCCTCGCTAGGCTGGGATGGGTCAGCTTGTCAGCTCAGCAAGGCCCATGAGTCACTGTCTGGAGAGTGGCCAGGGCGGCTAAATGCTTACTAAAGGCCTGGCAGTGTGAGCCGTGGGCTAAATGCCCACAGCTGCCTCCAGCCCCTCCCGCAGGGCCCCGGCCCAGGCCCCTGGGTCCTCTCCACCCACAGTATGTACAGTGTGTTGGGCTGGCTGGCGGCTTACAGAGAGGATGCTTGTCTGTGGGGAGGCTGAGCACCCCACGGATGCAATTTGGTGTTAGAATCAAGGACCCAAACTCAACCTCTGAAGTGGGGTCTAGGGTCACTGGCTCAAGTGGGGACACCAGGCCAAAGCTTGGTTTAGGTTAAACTCCCTTGCCGATGACCAGAAGGAAGTCCTCAGACTAGTTCTGGGCTGGGGCTACAGCAAGAAAGAAGTGGTGGGGCACCGAGATGAATTTCCAGAAATTCTGGAAGGGTCAGCCTCAGGAGCAATGAGAAGCTGCAGGAGGCTGGGCAGAGCTAAGGGGCCTGGCCCTAGCCACCGTCCCCTCCGCACCCCAAAACTCCCAGCTAACTTTGCTGCCTTCTGTAACTGACTTCTCCCTGCCTGGGGCCCAGGCCTGGGCACAAACTAGGCCATCTCCAGGCTGGAGCTGGAGACTAACATGGTTCTAGAAACTTCAGAAGCTAGCTCCGGGAGAGGGGAGGTGAGGCAGCCAATCCTGCCTCGCCCTGGGGAGCAGAGCATTGTCATGTGGGGGCCACCGGAAACGGGTGGCCATCTACCTTTTTTCATTAGCCACTTCACTCACAGAGAAGTTATTTGAAGGCCCTGGGCCCCACTCGGGGACAGAAGCTTCACCTCCTTAGAAACTGTGAACCTAAGGGTGGGGATGAGAGGCAAGGAAGGTATCCAGGTTGGAAGAGGGCCCACAGCTGGATCTCCAGTCTCCTGGGGAAGTTCAGACATGGCCCATGAACCCCATCTCCCCGAACCCAGAGACTCATCTGGCTGGGACTCTGCACCTGGGGACTGCTGGCGCTCACTGCTGTGCTGAACACACATGACATCACAGCGCAGACATTAAAGTCTAAATTCTGGGGCCAGTTGTTTGGGGTCATATCCTGGCTCTGTCCCTTATGAGCTGTGTGACTCTGGACAAGTGACTCAACCTATCTGGGCCAAGGTCTCCTTATCTGCTCATAACAGCATCTCTAGACCCCGCAGGATTGTGAGGATAAAGGGAGACAAATGACACATGTAAAGCACTTAGTGTCTGCCCCATGGTCAGCAGTCTGCAAATGCTGTTAGTTTCATTAGTCCTGAGCAAGTATTTGATGAATGGATGAATCAGTCAATGATTTGGAGGAAGAGGCAAGGAGAGAGGAGGCCTGAGAAAAGGATCATTTGCTCTGTCTCTCTGACCAAACCTCCGCCTCTTATTCTAAGCCATTCCAGGGCTGCTCTTGTGTTGGGGAAGGGGCTCTCCTGAGGCAGATTCCATAGCCTCCCTTCCCCTCTCAATTATTTCAGATCTCCTATCCCTCATAGCCAGCCATAAAGTCCTTTTTTTAAAAAATTTATTTATTTATTTGACAGAGAGAGACACAGCGAGAGAGGAAACACGAACAGGGAGAGTAGGAGAAGGAAAAACAGACTCCCCTGCTCGATGCGGGGGCCCGATCCCAGGACCCTGAGATCATGACCTGAGCCAAAGGCAGATACTCAACAACTGAGCCACCCAGGTGCCCCTGTAATAAAGTCCTTCTTGATGCCTGACCTCAGTTCCTCCAACTACCATCAAGCTCCTTCCCTCCTGCCTTGGGTCAGCAGGCCCTCTCTGGCTAGGGGAACATTCCTGTTACCCCAGCCCACCCCTCCCTGTTCTTAGAAGAGGGTGTGAGGCCTGGCCCAGGGTGAGGACGACTCAGAGCAGTAGCCATTTCAGACCCAGGAAATATGTGTGTGTGTGGAGTGGGGGGGCATTGGGAGATCCCTAATTCAAAGGGGCCCAGTCCTGACGCGATATGGGTATGAGAACATTCTATTTCATTCTGGCGTGAGAACTTTCTCTTCTTCCCATTATTTACCTTCCAGATCTGTTCTCACCTCCCCACCCAGACCACCACCCATCTTGGCCCAACTCCTCCCTCTTGAGGGCTGTCTCATTAGGTTCAAGACTTCTAAAAGAGGACCACTGCTCAGGCCCCACACCCGCTGGCCACCTTGAACTTCTTCAAACCATTTTCCAAACATAAGCTTGTAGGACATAAGACTCAGATACTCCTCAGAGCCCTGGAATCCTCATCCTGGGACAAAGCCTTGTCCTGGGTCCTTCTCCTCCCTGCTGTCCTCACTTCTCTCCTTCCTTCCCCACCCCACCCCCACAAACTCCAGGCTCCTAGCTCAGGATCTTGCTTACCCTTCCTCCCCTAGATAAACTTCCTTTCAAAGCCTGGCTTAATCCTCTCCCCAATTCCAAGCCTCCCCTGCTGCTGTGGGGGAAGGGGGGTGTGTGGAGGATGGAGGAAGCAAGGCTATAGGGCCCAGGGGGAGGGGAACTGGCTGCCCCAAACGTGACCCACCCGACTCAGACCGCAATTCTCCCAAGTTCTTTGTGACACAAAAGGTAAACAGAAGGCCCGACTTCCCCCCAACCCCCACCTCCCACAGACCTCCCCTCCCCCAGCCAGCCAGATGGGCCGGCAAGCTGGGGGAAGGGGAATGGGGGAAAAAAGGGCAGATTGTGCAAAGGAAAACAAAAGAGACAGAGAGACACCGAGAGACAGGAAACTGGGGGAGAGAGAGAGAGTTGGTGGGTGAGAGATGGGGAGGAGGCACATGGTGACCTCAGCAGCTAAGATAGCTGGGGAGAGAGGGACAGGCCAAGTGACCCCCAGGGATGGAGAAACAGAAAGCTGAGAAGGGACGGAGACCCAGAGGGCAGAGCCAGGGAAGGGAAGCAAGCAGGAGGTACCCGGAGAAGGCATGAGCTGACTGTAGACACAAACTCGAGCCACACACACAAAGACACTTGAGCAGAACAAGGCCTGGGCCATGGGGTGGAGACAAGAGAAGTTTCTTCACCCCACCCCTGCACTGACTGCATTTGCTTCTGGAAAGTTGCCTACTTTGTGGCACTGGGGACTGGCCAGAGCCATCCTCCAGCTGGTCCTGCCCGTCCCTGGGGGCCAATTTATCCTCTCTACCCACCTCTCCTGCTCTCCTCCTCACCTGCACGGAAGAGGCCGACTGCTTGCTGTCATTGCTGCCTGGGGAGCTCAGGCCTGAGGCCTGCTGCAGCAGGAACTGCCGGGCCACCTGAAGAGCCTGCAAGAGAGGGGACAGTCTGCAGTCAGGACAGGGCCTACCTGCTCCAACAAAGGCCTGAAGGGCCTGGAGGGGGCAGTGCGGGATCGAAGGTTCAGGGAGAATCTGGGGCAGTAAGAGGGAGGAAGCCAAGCTAAGGTGGAAGGTACTGGGGGTGGTGAGAGCGTCACAGGGGCACTTGGACTTGCCCTTAAGCCTATAGGTAGGGGTCCCTGAAAGGAGCTGCCAAGGTATGGGGATCAGAGCTTATACGGGCCTCACTCTGGGATCTGAGAGGTTTTGTTGGGTCTCAATGGGGGCAGCAAACAGAAGGGATGGGGGCAGCAAACAGAAGGGACAGTGGCCACAAAAGGATCCCAGGGGAAAGCACAACAGAGGGACTCCACGTACTAATACTAGGTACTACTTGCTAAGCATCTACTCCGTGTCAGGCCCTTTACACGCAAGATCTCACTGAATCCTTCCTGTGAGGCTGTGAGGTAGGGATTATCAGTTCCATTCTACAGCTAAGGAAACAGAGTCTCCAGGAGGAGGAACTGAGCTCAGGAAGCCTCAGCCAAGTGGCCAGTCTGGACTCAAAGGGAGTAGCACTCACTTGGGGTCACTGTACCCAGCTGAGGGGGATCAGGGCAGAGTCTCAGGTTCTGAGCATGGTGTGACCTTCTGAGTCCAGGGATCTGGGTGCAAGGCCTGGTGGTATGGGGGAATTTGATCAAGTCCTCAAGGGTATGTCTGAACTTCCAGCGAGTAGCTCTGACCTCACTGTGGTGGTCCGGGCTCAGAGGCCCCTGTGGCTTGGACTGGACTGGGAGTTGGCAGGGTCATAGTAGTGGGAAATGCATGGACTTTGCAGAGGGAGCAGCTCTGGCCCATCCATGAGCCTGGAAGGTGAGCAGTGAGAGGTCTGGTGGGAGAGTGGGGGGCTCAGGGAGGGAGGCCCAGGAAGTTCTCTGTAAGGATGGTCAAGCCCTCCATCGCCCCACTCTGGATCAGTGCGGGGTTCAGAGGCAGGGGACATGGGGACCTGTCCTGAATCCACATTCCAGGAACACAACACCTGTCTTCCCCCATGTTCCATGAAGAGCTCCTTCAGCACCCCAGACAGTTGTGTCCAGGCCTCTGACAGGGACTCTGGCATCAAACAGGCCTGGGTTTGAATCCCAGCTGTGCCACTGACCAGCAGTATGACTGGCGTGGGCATGTTACACTTTGTGCTTCAGTCTCTTCTGCAAACCCGGGATACCATCCATCTCTGAAACACCAGGGGGACAAAAGGACCCAAACTGAGCACCAAGGCGGTCTCTTGAAGGGTCCGTTCCCTTCCCTTCTCAGGAATGTGGGTTGCCCCCTCAGCTCAGTGAGCCAGTGGCCAGCATGGCCTCCTGCCCAGCATGCCTGCATAACAACATGTGCTCACTGCGGCCCCTCACCTCTGTCCACGCACACACACTCGTGTTTGTCCTCATGTGGACTTCTGATCTCTGACCTCATCACGCACACCAACAAGGCAAAACCTTATGTGACACACTTATACACACTCACCACCTGGCAAATGCTCCCGAGCGCCCACTGCATGTTTGCACACGCCCTTTGAAGCCCCTTCCTTACGGCCACTGAACAGCTGAGCTGCCCCCAGCCTTAAACCTAGCTTCTCTTAGCACGGTCTCTAAACACTCACTGGTGTATCTGTGGGCATGTGGCCCCCAGCATACCTGGAGCTCACATGAGTGCGCACCTCACCAGCCCCCCAGATCCCAGGCCTTCCCCAGCCCCTCTCTTCCCCTGGACAAGTGGCCTGGGGTTTCTTCTGCTCGATTCACTTCAGAAAGTAGAACTCTGACCTCTTGGAGTCAAAAGGCTCTGAGAAGCTATGGAAAGGGGGTGGCGGTGCAGGAAGGAAGGGAGGTAGCCACGTGGTCATTGGGAAGGAGCCCCGCCTCTTGGTGCCTGAATGATCCCCTCCAGGTCTAATGAGTCAGACACATGCTCTCTGTCAAAAAGGTGGAGGTGGGGTAGAGAGGTAGGGGGCCAGAGGTCAGGGGGCGAGCTGGGGGAAGATAAAGCATTGGAGAGGCTGGCTGGCTTAGGTAACCCAGAGGGGAAACACAGGGGAGGGGTTCCCAGAGGAAGTTGGGGGGCGTGGCCCGGGGAGCTGGGTTCACTCCCCACAGACTCTCTTACTTTGTGGTCCCCTGGAGCACGAAATTACAAGATTTACAGGAAACAATGACAGGCCTTATAGTCTTCATCTGTGATGGACCCTTCACTCACCCTCCTGCCCTCCTCCCACTCCGGGCCTTTCCTCCCCTGCAGGCCAAGTGACAGGTTGCCCAGCCAAGGCTGGACCCTCCTGGTATTGCCTCCACTCACATCCTCCTTCACGTTACTGAGCCCCTGCTGTACTCGGGAGGCTGTGCTGGGTGCCGAGACACAGACACACAGAACCTGGCCTGCCCTAGGACGTATAGCTATGGAGCTGCAAGGACAGTCGCCCATCAGAAATGGGGTGGAAGTGAGCACCGGGCCCTAAAGCCCAGAGAAGGTGGCGGGACTTGCTGCCCCTGACGGGGTCCCAAGGGGCAAGGTCCTCAGCTGGAACAGGAGGCTGAAGTGTGTTGCTGGCAGTGACCCCCACTGTGCAGAGGAGTGAAATCGCCCAGCAAGTCCAGGGACCCTGAAACCATTCCCCGGCTGGCAGCAAGAGAGGCTGGAGGAGCCCCAGGGCCCTGTGGGCACTTCATTCCTTCCTTCCTTCCTTCATTCACTTACTCACTTGCATGACTGCCCACCATGCACAGGCCCTGTGCTTAGAGGCGACAGAGAGGTGATGGTGGATAACCCAAGGTCATTTTGTGTCACTTGCTTAGTGCTCAGCCCTGACCCAATTTAGAATGGTTTGGGTACCACTGAAAAATCACGCCATGGGTGCCCAGGGTAAGGGTAATGGGCAAACCCTGGACCTGGGGTCCAAGCTCCCTTCTCCAGATGGCCTGGACAGGACCCTCTCCACTTGACGTACTCCAGTGCTGCTCCATGCTCCACGCCACACCACTGTCCACGGCTGGGGACAGCACTCTGGGAGTGAGGGGGTCCCTCTGGCCCAGGATGCCCTCTTCCAGGGCGGTCACCCAAGGGAACAGGTAGGCCGGAGACTTCCTGAAGCCCCACCGAAGTCCCATCCAGCACTCCCAACACACCAGGCCTTATCTACGCCGGCTGCTGGCCCTGGGGCCTGATTATATCGCCAGGCTGCCCGCTGCTGAGAGATGTGGGGGACTACGGCCCCCACCCCAACACAGCCAGCTCCACTTTCTCTGATGATGCTGACCAGGTCACAGCCCCCTTGAAAACACAGATGTTGTCAAATGCACCTGTGAACCCCCTCCCCGGCCAGCAGCAGATGGTGGACACATCTGTGCAATTCACTTTGGTCCAGGCTGAACAGGGGCGGCAGGCCAAGGGGACAGAGTTCAAGAGCTGGACTTTGTAGAGGACTACATCTGATTGAAGCCTCATCACCTTGAGTGAAGTAGGACTTGTGTCATGGTCTCCATCTTCCAGACAAGGAAGGAAACTGAGACCCAAGGTTCCATGGGCAGGAAATGGAGTCTGCACACCTCTGGCTGCCCAGTGCCCCTGACCCTGCAGGGCCTTCAGGAGCTTGTCCATGGTCCCTCAAAGCCTATGGGTCTGCTCTCCTCTGAGCCTGGGTGCTTCCAACTGTCTAGAGGTGAAGGGGAGGTAAGGCTGGTGCAGGCGGGTAAACAAGACCAACACAGGAATCTTCAGAAAGCTGGCCCCATGTCCCTTCCCTGAGGGCCAGAAATACCCAAATACAGCCTGGGGTGGAAAAAGGCATTTAGAATCCCACACCAAGGAGGTGCCATCATGCAAACCCTGGGGCGGGGTGTGTGCTCAGGGCAGAATGGAAAACTGGGAGTCATCCGGCCTCTTCAATCCCCTCTCTCCACCCCTTGGACTCAAAGCCTCATCCCTAGCCCTGTGGTTTAGGGGTTAAGGTCCAGTTTTCCTTCAAAGGAAGCAGTACTAGGCCATTCAGTTTACAAACGCTGGTCAGGGATCTGGATCCAAATCCTGGCTCCACCATACACTGTGTGACCTAGGTAAGTCACTTTATCTCTCTGAACCTCAGTTTCTTCCTCTACGAAATAGGCATAACTCTGCCCTTAGTCCCCAGGGCTGTTGTGAAGAGTACACGAGGCACGTGGAGTACTTAGCATAGTGCCAGGCACCCAGTGGGTCCAGAATGGACACCAACTTTTGTCTTTACTGTTCATCTGCCACCTTCTTGTCATTTGTTAGTGCCACCTGGCAGGACCCACTCACCAAAACCTCCCTCAGCCTCCACGCTCAACCTCTCCCCCTCCAGCTCAAGAACTCTCTTGCTAATGAAGGCGAACTCTCCCCTTCACCAACCTCCCACCTCCCCCCCACCCCCACGTCAGAAGTCATTAGCAGGATCTCCGCAATTAGGAACAAATGGCTTATAACGGATGGTGTCCAGGGAAGGCGGTCAGGATGGAGGGGAATGAAGCCAGAGCTTGGAGGGCAACAGGGGCTGCTATGAGGAGAAAAACAAGTCTTGGAGCAGGAGGGTCTCTTGTCCGCAGGGTGAGACCACACCTCATTTCTGTCTCTGAGAATTCAGAGGGGAGAGACGGGCATCCTCTCAATGGAGGCCAGGTGCAGGGCTGCTTGCTGGTCCTTTCTGTGGCCTGAGGATAGGGAGGGCAGGGATGTGGTGCTCAGGGGCCAGCTTGAAAGGGCTGACCTTGGAGAGTGGAGCGGCAGAACCCCACAGACCCGGTGAGCTCCAAGTGTTGGAGGGCATCTAGTCTCGTTTTTTCTAAATTGCTGGTCATGATCTAGTGGTGGGTCATAATAGCAATTGAGTAGGTCAAAAAAATGGGAAAACACACACACACTCACATATAAGAAAGCATCAGAGGTATTAGGTAAGCAAAAGCATTGTTTCAAGAAACTGTGCACTAGGGCTCCAAGAAAATGTATCTTTTAGGATGGATCTTAAGCTAAATGGTTTATGAAGTGCAGCTGTAGTTCACTTCGGAGATGTGGAAATGACACGGAGAGGGACAGTGACGTGCCCAAAGTCACACAGTAGCAGAGGCAGAACCTGAATCCCCTGGGCCTGACATGGGGCTTTGCACAGGGAAGCAGAGCCACGAGTGGCCGGGCAAGATGGAGGACCTTCTGGCAAATTCTGGTTTAATTTGGATTGTGGGGAGGAGCAGCCAAAATAAAATCCAAACTTCTTTTGTTTGCACCTAGCTAGTTCTGGCAAAACTGAGATAGAAATTGTCTTGATAATTAATTTCCACTGGGGCTGTCTAGATTTAGGGGAAGGGGCACAGGAGGGCACTTGGGGAGGTGGTGGTTAGCCTATCCCAAACCTGAAAAGAGCCCCAGGAAAGCCCATGACCTGTCCCCAGCCTCCCTTACCCTCAGCCATACTACGACTCCCTATTCATTTGTCAGTACTCTAGCAAGGATGTGTGAAGCCCCACAGGGCGCTCCCACCATCCCAGCCTCTGGGGGACTCCAGCCTCTGGGGGGTCTTCGCTTTTACAGGGATCCCGTTCTAAGACGATGAACCAGACGTGAAAACAAAGAGAAGCAGGCTAAGAAGAGATGGTGGTTATTGTTCCAGGAGCGTTCCATGCAAGACGGCTGGCTGCCTACTTAAGCTGCGTGGCCAGGGAAGGCCTCTCTGAAGAGACATTGAGTTTTAGAAGAGAACTCGTTCAGGGGACAGTATTCCTGGGGGACAAAAGTACTGGTGCAAGAGCCCTGAGGCGGGACTAAGCTCGAAGCATCATGAACTACCAAGGCCTGACTGGCCAAGCTGAGGAGTCTGCCTGGGAGGAAGACCCAGAGGTGAGCAGTAGCCAGATCATACAGGGACAAGGGTTTTCGATTTCACTCTATGCTTGAGGAAGAAATGCTGGAGGATTTTAAACAGGCAGTGATAGAATCTCTGAGGGTAGATTCCTACCCCACTGCTAGTAAATAGTAGGTGCCTAATAAATACTTGTTGATTGGAATTAAACAGGAAACACTTCTCTGTCCATGGCTGGAAATGCAACTCCTCTGAGTCCAGAGAGCGGAGGGAAGGGGCCCAGGGAGAAGGGTCAGAGGTCAGTGGCCCCAACCACTAAAGGTATTGACCTGGGGAGATCCAGGTTCTTGACTAGCTAGGCTTTGTCCTCCAGCAGAGGCAGGAAAAATGAAACGACACAGAAAAGGGGGGCGAGGAGGATAGGGGAGAGGAGACCATAAAACCCCTGAAGTGATTCTACACCTTTTTTCCTGGGAAAAAAAAAAAAAAAAAGCTTTTTGGAAAGGCTGTAAATTTTTTTTACACCAGCCTCGTAAAAATGACATCGGCGCATTCTCAAATTAGAACCATTAAAATGAAAACCAGCAACGCGCTGATACAGGCAGGCCCACGTGGGTGGGAGACTCAGAGCCTGGGTACACAGCCGGGTTTCAGGCCCCCTTCCCCACCAAGGCCACCAAGGCCACCAAGGGCTTCCCTGCCCCAGGAGATGAGAATGAACAAGTGACCCAGAGGCTCCGAAGCCAGGAAAGGAGCTCCTCTCCAGCTCCCTGGTTCCCTTCCTGATGTGGAAGCAGGGAAACAGAGCGGGGTGGTAGTAGCGCTGCCTGTCCCCCCCCCACACCCTCTGCTTGCTCAGGCACCTCCCAGACCTGCCTCAGCTGCCCGCCAGCCACTGTGGGCTCTCCGGAAGCACGTCTCTTTCCAGGTCCAGAGCCACCGTGAGCCCAGCCACGACTCTGACGCTAGTGCTTCAGCAGGAGACTCAAGTGTGGGACACAGAGCGGTGCATGTGGGGGCAGGCAAGTCCCTTCCCAAGGAATCCCCCTGGGGCTGCTCAGAATCAAGGTGTTCCAGTGACCCGCTAAGGGGTGGCCCTCCCCACTTTAACCTTTCACACTCAGAAGAGGAAACATTCAGGCACCCCTCCCCCAAATTCTCCCCTGTCCCCAAGCTCCCAATCGTACCCACAAGAACCCTAGCATAAAAAGGGGGTAGGAGAGAGACAGAGGAAGTGTCAAAATTCCATACCAGAAGGGAAGGCTGGGGGTAAGGTGGGCTGACTCCCTCCTAGTCCCAGCAAAGCAGGACCCTGGGGGGTTCC
This sequence comes from Mellivora capensis, assembly GCA_004024625.1. Taxonomy (NCBI): domain Eukaryota; kingdom Metazoa; phylum Chordata; class Mammalia; order Carnivora; family Mustelidae; genus Mellivora; species Mellivora capensis. Next base: position 106,940 of record PISX010002112.1, read on the forward strand.
TTTTCCTGGGCCTGGAGCCTCTCCTCTGCCTTTCCTACCTGCCTCTGCCCTGAGGCAGACACATAAAACAGGGTGGCCTTTGGGTTAGCAACCCAGGACTGGGACAAGAGGTGGGGAGTTAAGGCCCTCTCCCCCCACAACCCCTATGACCCGGGTGGCGGCCTTCTTCCCGGCCCTCTATGACCTGGTGGAGGCAAGTCCGCTCTATGCTGCAGCTGTGGGAGTCAAGGGCTTCACAGAGAGGTTCCTAAGTCTCCCCTCTGGGGAGTTGGGGCCCCCATTCTCCCTCCAGGTCCCCAGCATCTCCTGGGAGAGTGTCAGACTAACTGAAAGAAAAGGGCAGAGTACAGAAGGGGTGAGACTGGAGAGGAGGAGTATGTAGGGTCTGGGGGCACGAGTCCCAAGGAGAAATGGGCCCCTGACCTGAGGACTAAAGACCACTCTTGACAGTGTATGTGATGTGGGGGGTATGTGTGCTAATTTACCCCATAAGCCTCCCCTTCCCACCCCGTCCCCTAAGTAGCTTGGGCAGAGGAGGGCCAGACGCAGGAGGGGAACAAAAATGTCTTCCATTCTTCTTTTCCTCCGTGCCCTGACATCCCCCCCATCTCTTAGGAGGGGGTGAGTTAAAAGCCCATTAATGTGCAGAGCCCCCCAACCCCTTTGAATGTCCTCACAGGATGTGAACAGGGTGGGATTTGGCCCCGGTTGTCACAGCAACTGCGGTGGGAGTTCCCAGACGCTAGGCAACCCTCCTGTGACCCTCACTGACCTGTCACCCCCGAAACCAGAAGACAATGGAAGTGCAGGCTCCAGAGGCCCAGGATGCCTTTCAGCACGGCTGCCAACAGATCTGACAGCCCCCACCACGCCGGCCCAGCCCTCCCAGGCCCCCTGGGCCAGGGCGGTCAGGCCACGGCCCCAAGGCCTTTTGGGGCCCGCCACCTCCCACACTTGTCCCAACCCTCACTGCTCCCCATCAGAGCCCAAAGCGTTTCTGTGCTGTCCCTGGGGAACCCCCCATCCCCGTCCTGGGGACACTTCATCCAGGTGAAATCAGATTAGGGTAAGATGCAAGAACGACCTTCAAAGAAAAAAACCCTCAGAGGGAAAACAGGGGCAGAAGGAGCAATGAGGAAGGAGACTTTGCTGGGTGAAGGAAGGGGATGGGTGCACAGCTGGTGGGTCTGTTGGGTCCAAGGTATTCTTGAATAGCAGCTGGGGTCATCAGCTCCAGCTGGCCAGCAGGGAGCTGGTGTAAAAAAAAAGGCTCCAGGCATGTTTGCTGAATGAATGCACACTCCCAGGCCTCCTGCACTGAGAGCCTTCCCACAGCCGGTTCCCCGTAAGGGGGTGAGACTGGAGAGCCGGTGCAAGCCCTAAGGACAGCATGGAGGTGGTGGGGCTCTGCCACTCAGCTGACAGGGGCTTGAGAGGCGGAGGCAGGGGCCTTGGCTGCTGGGAGAAGGGGGCAGCTAGCTGGGGACCCTCTCTCTAGTCAGACAGGGCCTGGCAGCCCAGCCATGTGACCCCCCACCCCCATCCCCAGCCTCTGTTTGAACAAGCTCCCGGCCTGCTGTTGCATGGAAACGGTGCTTGCTCTTGTTCCAAAGTGATGCGGCTGCCCTCTTCAGCACTGTTTGCCTCAGCCTCCAGTCCTGTCACTGGCCTGACTTCTGACTCGCCCTGTTTATCTCCCTCCCCTCTGTCAACTCATTACTCCCAAAGGCCATGCCTACATTTCCAGGGCTTGTTTATCCAGAGTGGAGGCACAGAGACCAGCAGACGGAAAGAGGGAGAGGGGCTTGGAGGCCAAAGGAGGCCTGAGGAGGAGGAATGGGAACAGTGCACAGCCTGCACACCTGCCCTCGATCTCCCTCCTCTGGAGTGGCTACTTAGGGCCTTCGGGCTGTGTTGTTTCTGTCTAAGAGCTTTTAGGGCTGGGGATGGAATGCTCTCAGGCACTCAGCAACGGACGTTTATTTAGCACCTACTATGTTCCAGGCCTACTCCCTCCATTTCCCATAGCGGACTGTGGGACGGGGGATCAGCCAAAAGGAGGCTGTGCTGAGCTCTAGCTGCAGCTGTCCCCGTGTCACCAAGCCCAGTCAGTGTCCCCTGATCTGTAGAATGGGAATCATAACACCTACATCCTAGGGCTGGCACAGTGATTAAGTGGCCCATGTATGAGAAAGACCCAAAGCACCAAACGGAGGCAAGGTTATTGGTTTGTCTGTCCTCAAAGGACTTCCTGGTTGAGGCCCAGCAGAGGAAGGAGGAACCCACTGGGCCAGGCTTTCTTTTCTACAGTTAATTTACCCCCACCAATAGTCAGGAACATTTGTTGTTGGGGGGGTACTAGAAAGCATTACCCCTGAAACTTCCCCCAAAGCCTGGCTCATAGACTGGGGCTAGAAGGACGGGCCACAGACTTTCTTGTTAATTGAAAAAACTTATCATTTTAGTTTTGTGGGGTTCTTTCAGAGTTCGGAGCCAACAGAACTTTTAAAAGTCTATTTCCCTTAGCCCCAGGCCCCAGGCCCATAGTGAGCCCAAACGGCTAAAACGGCCCTCCGCCTGCCTCCAAATCTCTACCCCAGTTTATCTGTGAAACAGATATAGGATTTTCCAGGACTTTGGGATACTCCCCAAAATAAACAGGAATAACCTGAACGTGGAATATAGATGGCAAAACATGGCTTGTGTGCAATGCAGAGCGAAGAAACCTGACCAGTACAGAAAGTTCTGTCTCTCCCCAGCCCACACATCTCCCCAGTTTACAGATAATCTGTATTCACTCTGCAGTTGAAATAATTGTTTAAAAGACACTTTCCAGTGTCAGTAGTTCCCCTGAGTCCGTCCCATCCCCCACCACATTCAAAACCTTTCCTAGCCTTGTGTGCACAGAGGTGGGGGAAGGGAAGAGGTGGTTATTAAAAATGGGTGGCCTTGGAGATTTCTGGTGGGGTGTGTCTTGTTATTATTTTCATAAGGGTCAGATTTGGCCCTTTGACCTTCTGTCCCCAGTAGATGTCACAAACTCTAGTCTCTTCCCCAGAGATCCTGCTTGTTAGCAAGCCTTGGGAGATGCCAGCAAACTCCCGAGGGCTATCTCCCCAGGGGAAGGTGACAGGTCTCCACAGTCTGTAAGAGGAAGTGATTTCTGAGTCCTCAATTCTGTCAGCATCTACATGGGCCACTCGGTGTGTGCAGAGACTTCACGCTCAAATCGCACCTGATCCTAAAAATCCTATGCTTTAGGCATCCAGGAGGCCAGGGCTCAGGGCGGGGCCCAGGACCTGGCCAAGGCTGCACAGCTGGTTAAGGGGCTGGCTGGGACTTAACCCGGGTTGGTTCAGTTTCTGTGTTAATGGTGGCTGACCAGCTCCAGGCAGGGTGCCGGCTTCGGCTTCGGCTGGTGCAGATCCCAGTCTGACCTCCACTCCACAGAGAGTGGTGGGAAAGGGCCCCTGAGGGGCTTATGGAGTTGGGGGAGGAGCCCCTCGTTAAGCCTGTGCACACTTGAGGCAGGGGTGGGGATGTGGGTGGGGACATGACTGTTCCCAGCAGAGCCCCCAAGGGGCAGTGCCAGCAGTGAGCTCGGAGGAGCAATCAAATAAGAGGAGGAGAATCCCAAGGCCAAGGCTGGCTGGGCCGGTTCTCCGGAACTTGTCAAGCATGATTCTCCCTTTTTCCAGGGGTGGGGCTGTGGGGCCAGGACCTGGGGCCCCTGCTCTGTCATCACCAACCAGGCTCCCCACCCCAAGGCCTCTCGAACTTTAGCGGCTGGTCTTGAACTCCTGAACTCTGCAGTTTAGGGTGGAATGATGGAGGGGGGAGAAAAAGGAGGGGGAGGCAGATAGGGATTCCCAGCCTGACCCCTAAAAATGGAGGCCTGCTGTTGCCTCCTATTCTTGGCCTTTTCCTAGCTGCTTTGGACTCTGGTGCCTGGAAGCTTAATTTCTTCACAGCCTGGATTAGGGGCCCAGGGAGCGAAGGCAGTGGGGGAGATTTTACAGTACAAAGAAAGTGAAGATACCCCTGTATACACAGCCCCTTCCTCCAAGGAATATGTACCCTAGAGAGGGGTCTCCCTCCCGCAACCCTGTTCACTTAGCCAATGTGCAGGAGGAGAGTGTAAATGCACATTCTCACGCTCTTCTCCTGGAGTCTCTCTGTTTTTGTGGGCATTTCCGAGAGGGGTCCAAGCTTCCTGACCTCTGGGCCTCCTGGGTCCCAGTTCTCTCTCCCGGGAGCGCCGCTCTCCCCCTGCCTTTGGACGGCCACTGGTGTGGGAGGGCGCAGAGGGAGTCCCTGGAGGCCGGATCTTTTCAAGAGAGTTACAAGTGAGGCTGCTTGGCAGGAAGCCTGGGACCCATGTCGCCAGGAAGAGAGTGGGAAGCGGCCAGCAGAGCCCCTCTGCTCCTCCGGGTTGCCGGGGAGGGGCGCCCGCTCCTACCTGTTGCTGCTGGAAGTGCAGCAGCTCTGCCGGGCTCATCTCGCCGTTGCTGTCTGCGCCCGCCGCCGAGTCCCTGCCCGGGCCGCCTCCGCCAGCGCCCGCCGCCCCGGCCCCGCCACCGCCGCCGCCGCCATCGGCCTGTCCGGAGATGCTGCCCACGCCGTTCTGGCCAGAGGGAGCCGACCTGATTGTCTCCGAGGCGGATTCCACCATCATGTCGCTCTAGCGGGACCTGGAGCGGGAGGAGAGACATGGGGGAGGGGCTGAGGCTCAAACCCGGACGCGGGCTACCAGGGGCAGCCACTGAAGCCCCTGGACCCCCAAACAACACACCACCACCACTTAACAGCCTCCTGCCCCCCAATCCTAGGGCATCTCTTCCTCCTTAACTTCCTCAGAGCGGCTCCTAGGACCCCTTTCGGGGTGCGGCCCGCTCCCGATGTCATCCTCTCCCTAGGCTGGGGGAAGGGGCAGCTCCAGACTGAAGCTGAGGCCGCCCCACTGCCCTCCTCCCCCACGTTTTCCGGACTTCCAGGAGACTTTGGCCGGGAAGGGGAGGAGGTGATGTCTTCACCCTTGCTCTTAGGGAGGGTGAGGTAGGGAATCCCCCCACCCCACCCCAGCGCCCTCGCCCTCGTGTTGGCCTCTCCCTCCAGGCTAGGACTTTGGGGAAGCTAGAGTGCCGCTAGGATATCAGCCCGCTAGGATATCAAAGCACGGAGGAGCTATTCACTGGGACCAACCATATTGCTGAGTCCCACCCCCACCAATAATGACCTCTGTGTGTGTTCCCCACAGACAGAGACTTCCCCAGGGCAGGGCCTCCTTATAGGGTCTCCTCCCCTAGGACCCAGAAAGGCTCTAATCCACACTTGTCCCACAAATGTGATTGCCCTTTGCCCAGCACCTACTGGGAACCACTCAACTGGGCCTGGAGCTGGGTGGTGAAGGCAGCCAGTGGTTCCACTTCTCTGACCTGCCATTCTAAAGCCCTGGCCAAAAGCAGACACTCCAAAACATTTAGTATTTCTATTAGCACCATGATTCCTCCTCACAAGGATGGTGAGAGATAGTTATTACCATCCTGACTTTACAGATGGAAAAACTAAGGGTCCAGAGAGTTCACGGCAAAGGGTCAAGGCCTGAATCTTGTGCCCTCCCTCCTTCCCTCCCTCCCCAGCAGCTTCTCCAGGGGTGGAAGCATTCCCAGAAAGAGAGCGTATGTTTGGAAAGGTCAAAGGTAGCCAGGAGAAGGCCTGAGCTCAAGGAGGGTCCAACATCTGCTGGGGGGAGAGGGGGGATGGGCGTGTATATGTGCACACACACACACACGCACAAACACACATACTGTGATGCAAATGGGGCCTTTAGTATACCTGGCTGCTCTCCAAGTCTGGAGTGTCCCCATTTCCCAGCTAACATGCATCGCAGTCAAAAGGGACCTGGCTGATACCCACCACTGATCTTTGACAGAGTCTTAAACTCCCTAAACCTCAGGGCATCTGGCTGGCTCAGTCAGAAGAACATGTGACTTTTGATCTCTGGGTCATGAGTATGAGTCCCATGTTGGGTGCAGAGATTACTCAAATAAATTAACTTAAAAAAAACAAAACCCTCCCCAAACTTTGGTTTCCTTGTCAGTAGAAGCAGTTAATCTTAGCCTCTTGGAGTCCTGCGAGGAGTAAGTAAAACAGTGCATGTAAAACCACCTTGCAGCAGGTAAGCTCTGATCCACGCCTTCTCCACCTGCCTTATTTGTAAGGGTGAGGACTCTGAGGATTTGGGAGGCCCAAGACTTGGCCCAAATCATGCAGAAATCGAGGGACCTATGGAAGGTAGCCAGTGTTTGTTCTTTCTTCCCTTTCTGATCCCCTTTTGGCCTAGACAGACCCAGGATTGCAGGGTCTCCCAATAGGCAGTGGATGAGCAGACCAGAGAGGCTGGATCATTTCCCTAGTTCCTTCCCCAAGGTGGCCACTCCCAAGAGCATCTCCCTCCTGCTGGGGAAATTCTCTCCCTTCACTCCGAAGAACCCTTCCCCCCCACACACACCCCTTGGCTGGGCCACTTGCTGTTTCTGTTGGGAAGAGTGTGAGGGTCTGGGGACGCATGAGGGGGACAGAGAGGTGTTAAGGGTCCATGGAGAGCCCAACGGTCACATGTGCCACATCGATGCTCCTGTGCCCATCTCCATCTGTGACTCTAGGTATCTTTGTTGTAATGGATCTCTGTGGCCTCCTGGGTGACCGTATGCTGCTAGGGTATCCCATGTGTGTGTGTGTCTGTGTGTTTCCAAGGGCTTGTCCCCCCACCCCTCCCAGTTGCTGCTCCCACTCCTGAGTTCCAAGAGGAGGTGGGCCAGGGCGAGGGTGAGGTTGGGGGTGATGGTTCGGAAGAGATTGAGCACTTGGGCCCAGGCCTTAATGGCCATGTCAGCCCGAGGGCCAGTGCCTGCCAAATGATGAATGGGATGGGCGCCATCCTCCACCCGTCAGAGCGCAGGGCCCCAGCCCCCTCCTCTGAGCCACCCACCCTGATCCCTGGCAGCAGCCTACAGAGCCCCTTCCCCCACTCAGGCCTGGGGCCCAGCTACACATAAGGGGGATGAGGAGACAGCAGGGGCCCACTCTGCTCCCTCTCCCCCAACCCTGGCCCTGCTGGGGGTGGAGAGCAGCTGCCTTCCTTGATTCCAAGTCTAGCTTCTCTGAGATCTGAGAACTCCTGGGCCCCAGGGGACAAAGACCAGAGCCTCAGGGGTGTGTGTGTGTGTGTGTGCACAGGAGAAAGGAAAGAGAATCCAGCAGTTCCTTCCCTGGGGTAAGGGAGAGTGCCTCCCCTTCCAACACACACACACACCATAAAGTTGTAGATCAGACAGCAAGTTTGGAAAAAGGGAGAAGAAAGGAATGAGGCTGCAAACAGAGGTGTCCCTTTCTTTTCTGTCTTTTTATGGGGGGGTTACAGAGCGACACCCAGTGTACAACATAATTGCAGCAATGTGGCGTGTAATAATAGCTATTCAAGGGCCGATCATTCATATTAAACAGGGTGAAGCAAGCCTCTCATTTGCATGCTTGAGATTATATGCATTTGAAAAGTCATTTCCGCAGGGTGTATGAATGGCATTAATTCCCATGTGGCACGCTCTGCCCTCTCCTGGGGCTTTCACCTCCTTCGTTGCTCCCACCCGCCCACCAACATGCACCCAAACCTGCATGTGTTCCCAGGCATCTCCACACCCTCACCTTCCCTGGCCTGGGACATCTGCCCTCTGAGGATGAGCACACCAGCAGCCTCACGCCTCCTGCCCATCTCTCCATTGGGTGTTGTGATAGCAATGGGGTGTCCTCTGCCTTGTGGGTGTGCAGACTCTGGGGGCTGGGGCAGGTAGTCCTGGGGGGTGGGGGGAAAGTAGGTGGTGCTGGAAGCAGGTCTTGATAGCAGTGCCCTGAGAACCTGGACCCTGGCTAGGAGAAGGCAGGGGCCTGGGCTCAGCCACAACCAGCTGTGAATCCTCTATCTTCCTCCTTTGGGCCTCAGTTTCCCCATCTCTACATGAAGGGGTGGTCCTGGAAGTCTTTTCGGTGTTGGAAAGTTCCAGGAGTAAAACTCCCTAGTCCAGCATGTGCACATGAAGCCACAGTGTTCCAGTGGCCGGTTGGAGCCCCTGATGGCCCATCAGAGTCACGGCTGTGGTCCCTTGCCCAAGGGATCCACCTTATGTGGATGTTAGCTGCTTCCTCTGGGACCAGGGTGGAGGGGCACCCTCCAAGAGCTTCCTCCTCCCTTCACTCCTGCCCCCCCCTCACCACACACTCCTCCCCCAGTCACCCATTTCCCCAGAAAAGAGCAGCTGACACCTGAAGAAGACGAGAGCTCCAGGAAAGAGACCATCTGGTTTCAAGGGCCAGCTGTGTGACTTTGGGCAAGTCACTACCCCTTGCCCAAGTCACCTGGCTGGTCTTTCTTCCTTTATACAGCATGTCAGGAGGGGGGAATTAGGTCTTTCTGGGATTCGCTAAAATTGAGGCCCTCATCCCGCACCCAGCCCAGCTTTTCCTGACCCCTCTTCTACCACGTCTTGGGGACAAGTGAAAGTGTCTGAGGCCGAATTGTTTTAGGTGGTCAAGGATTTCTCTCGGGCTCTAGTCCCATCTTTAGGCAGGTCCCCAGTCTCCCATCTCTCAGGGAACCCCTCCGGGGAGTCAGGGCACCTCAGAGCCTTGCGCCAGGCCCCAAAGGTCCCGCAGACGCCTTTGAAAGAAAGGAAGGAAGCTGGGTCAAAGCCGCAGCCTCCTCTTCCGCTCTGGGGGAGGCTGTGGGGCCACCGGGGGCTCCCACTTCCCCTGAGGCTCCTGGCCCTTCCAAGAACCCTGGTGGGCATGCCACAAGGGACGCCTCCTAGTAACTTTCCTGGTTGGTCTGATCCCCTACCAGGGCAGAAGTGACGAGTTCTACCCATCTTGAGGCTAAAAGGAGAACCCAAAGACTAGGGTGTTTTGGGTGAGAGGAAGAGGGGCGGGGAGCCCCACACGCCGCTGAGAAACCTTTGTGCCTTTTCCCCGGGCACATATGGTGTAGGGAGTATTAATTACCGTAACTTTTTAATTAACAATCGCTTAATCTGAGCCGTAACATTTGCCACGACACCCTGAGCCTCGCCGTGAACCAGCGCCGCCCGCCCTGCCAACTCATCAATTAATTTTTATTGACGTTTTCTTCCCCAAACAGGCACAATACCAGGGTTTTCCAATTAACACCTCCGCGATCTCTAATTAGCGCAATTAACAGACTGATGGATGCCCGGAGTTTACCCGCGGGAGGGGGGGAGTGGCGGGGGGCGGGGTAGCGGGGGCGGGGCAGCCCCTAGCGCACACGTGCGGGCACCGCAGCTGGACAGCTGCCGCACCCCTGCTCTAACCAGAGCAAGGCCCGTGGGGGCGTGACCATAGGTAACCCGCACCCGCAGCAAGGGTGGTGGTTCAAGTTAAAACAAGTAGTCACAGTTTCCAGCCCTCCGCAAACCCACAATCTCGGTCGGGGAGAGAGCCGAGAACCTGAGCCTTAAAGTTGGGAAACGTGGCATCTAGCCGCCGGTCTGCCACCAACTTGCCAGAGCACTTGGGCCCAAGTTCATTACCCCCTTTTCTCCTCCGCATGATGGGGGAAACTAGATTATCTATTTATAATGTATAGCCCTGTCGACTTCCAAGAAAGCTCAGGAAGCCGACTGCAAAAAAAAGACAGATGAAGCTTTTGTCAAAAGGAGAAAATGGGCCGAAACCTTAAGCCAGAGGATCTCAAATTTGAATGCATTAGAATGCCCTTGGAGGACTTGTCAGAACACAGACTGCTGGGCCTGAGGCCTGGAGTTTCTGATTCAGTAAGTCTGAGAATCTTTTCTGAAAAGTTCCCAAGTGATGTTAGTGCTCCTCATCCAAGACCACAGTCTCCTCAGTGATGACCACTGACTTTAGTTTATGAGCTGCCTCGTGGCCAAAGTGAGATGATCCATGTCCAAGGCCATTTATTCATTCAACATGGATTTAGTGCCTGATTAAGACAGACAACAGGGCGGTGGGGGGTGGCGCCTAGCTAGCCTGGTTGGTAGAGGATGCAACTCTTGATCTCGGGGTGGTGAATTCAAGTCTCATGGTGGGCACCTGGGTGGCTCAGTGGGTTAAGCCTCTGCCTTTGGCCCAGGTCATGATCTCAGGGTCCTGGGATCGAGCCCCCCCCCACCCCCCCCCCACCCCCGCATCAGGCTCTCTGCTCAGCAGGGAGCCTGCTTCCCTCTCTTGTCTCTCTGCCTGCCTGTCTGCTTGCGATATCTCTGTCAAATAAATAAATAAAATCTTAAAAAAAAAAAAAAAAAAGACAAACCCTGAGGATCTATCTTGCAGGACTGCAAGACACCGAAATTTGGTCCCTACTCTCTGCTGGTTTTCAAATCTTGAACAAACCAGTGCAGCAATGCCCTAGATACTTTGAGGGTAATTTATAATAATGGGGGGGTCCTGTTCACCCCAATCCCTTTTTACTGGGTAAATCTGGCATTGTCTTTTTGAAAATTTAGCCACTAGTAGAGTTCTGGCCGTGAACGAAGTCATGCTGCTCTCTCCTCCAGTGGACAGCCAAGAGCGTATAGCACCAGCAGTGACCCTCATCCATTCACTGATCCCCCGGAAACTTAAGCATGTACAATGTGCCAGGCTGTGTGTGTGGGCAGACCTGAGCAGAACAGGGCACAGACCCTAATGTGCTGGAGCTCATGGTTCCCGTGAGGGGAGGCAGATGATAAATAAGGACACAAATAAGTAGATAAGCTCACATAAAGTAGGTTCCATCAAATGTGAGTACAGGGAATAAGCAGGGGACTCTAACTTAATGGGGGGTGGGAGTACAGCTTCTTTTCGAGGAAATGGCATTTATGTTCAGAGATGAAAGGTGATTAGATGCTGGGCAGGTAAAATGTACACTGAATTCAGGGCAAACAGCACAGGCAAAGGCCCTTATTTTATGAGAGGTTGCTGCTTTCAGACTTTTCCAGAGCTAAAAGTCTTTGAAATGGACACATTGCTAGATTCCATAAAAAGATGTGGGTGCCAGAGAGAACAGAGCACGAAGACGCATTATATTTCCTATTTTCTTTTCCCATCTTTCTAGCTGTCCTGCTATCAGATCTTACCTGTGTCAGGGACATAAAGCAGAGGGCTTTCCAGAGCAATAAGCATCGACATCACAAGTTAACAGAAGAATGCTTCCCAACCTGTCCTCCAAAGGCATGGGGATCCCCCCTCCCTCGTTCAGCCTCAGGCTCCAAAGGAGCACTGACTCGGGCTACCAGAAGAGGCGAGGGTTTGGGCAGCAGCCACTTTTGGCCTTGGCCCTCCTTAGCCAGCCACACTCATTTGCCATCCTACCTGCGGACCACTTTCTGGTCTCTTATCTCTGTATGGAGAGCACTGAGCAGTGAGGTCACCAGACCGAGCCTTGGTGACCTTATTTGTCTTATGGGACTAATACCAATAAACCTTCCTTTCAGAGTGACTGCAAACAGGGCTGCTGTGGTAGCAAACAGAATACACTGCATGAAAAAGCCATTCAGAGAAGGGCAGTTACTATGATTACGGGGGCCCAGAAAGTCCTGCTGCACCTCAACTCTGAGTGGGCTAGGGTTTGTGATCCTATTATTCTCTCATCACAGCCCTTGGTTCAGCATTTGCAGAAAGTGAGGCAGGACCCACGGGTTAGGATGTCTCTAGCTCCAAAATGAGTCCCTAAACCAGAGCAGGGTGATGTGAGTCACATCGTATCTGGCTTTCTGATTACGCCTACACTGTCTTGCCCCAGGAAGATGGGGCTCTCTTGAGTTCCAAAAAAAGCTTAATCCCTAAGCCCATGTTGTCCCTGTACTTTGGGACTCTCCTTTGTGTGGGTCAGAGGCAGGTACCCTAGGCTTTCTTCTGTACTCCAAGATTCTCCCGAAATGACACATTAGCAGCCACACACCCCAATATTAGGGACCATTCAAGACCTTTCCACACAAAATTTCAGGGCCTGAGGAACTTAGGGCAAGTGGCAGGGTGAGGACCTGCCTCTCTAAAAGGTGGCAACAAGGATGCCTGGGTGACTCAGTCAGTTAAGCGTCTGCCTTCGGCTCAGGTCATGATCTCAGGGTCCAGGGTTGAAGCTGTGTGGGGCTCCTTGCTCAGCGGGGAGCCTGCTTCTCCCTCTGCCCCCAGGAACACATGCACTCTCCAGTCTCTCAAATAAATAACATCATTTAAAAATAAATAAATAAACAAAAGGTGGCAACAAGTCCTGACTTGGAAGGTGAACCACCATCCTGTGCTGCTTCAAGTTCTCTCCCAAGTTTCAAGTAACTCCATTTTTTAATCTTAAAAGTAACAGACACCTTGGTAGAAAATTTTGAAGAGGAAAAAAAAAGTATAAAGAAAAAAAGTAATATCTATAATTGTGCCACCCAGAAAGCTAGCCTTTGGGATCCACCCCCTTCCAGTCAGTTCATTTTCACTCTCTTCGGCATATAAACATTTAAAAAGTGAAATTGGGGTCATAATTTGTACATGGCTTGAACTTTCCTACTTCTCCACTCACCACTTACTATCATAACCTTTTCCACATGACATCAAATATTTTAAGCAACAGTTTCTAGTGGTCACATAGTTGCTCAAATGGGCTGCATGTTCCAGAATTTATTTAACCAATCCCCTAGAGTTGGGCATCCAGTCTACTACCTCTTTTTTTTTTTTTTAACTATGATGCTGCAATAAACACCCTTATAGGAAAGCAATACTCGATCTTTCTAACTATTTGCTTAAGATACATGTCTATGGAGAACCATGTTTTTTTTTTTAGAACTGTGTAATTTTAAGACTGTTAATACGTTTATTCCCTAATTGATGTCCATAAAATTTGTACCAATTTTATCCTCCATTCGGCAATGTACCCACATCCTCAAGGACACATGAGCCCCTCACCTTTTTAGCATTTTTCCTCCATTCTCCTCAGGTCTGTTTCCAGAAGATTCTCAGATCCTGCATAAGGCTTTCAAAAAGCAACACTACAGACCCTGTCAAACCTGGGTGAGTTTAGAGGGTACACAGCAGGCTCATGGGCCTCTGCCTGCAACTAATACTGAACACAGGGCTTTGGGCATAAAGAGGGAACAAAACACAGCCCCTGCTGTTGGGAGGCTTACATGTTGGTGGAAGAGAAAGACACCCAGGCAAACACAATGTTAAGAAAAATACTCAATACCTAGGCTGCACCCTGCATCAAATAAATTGGACTATGGGGAGTAGGACCCAGGCATGGATAATTTAAAAATCTTGTCCAAGTATTCTAAATGCCAATTGCAGCAGGTGCCTGGGCGCCTCAGCAGGTTAAGCCTCTGCCTTCAGCTTAGGTCATGATCTCAGGGTCCTGGGATTGAGCCCTGCATGGGGGGCTCCCTACTCAGAGGGCAGTCAGCTTCTCCCTCTGCTTCTGCCCTTCCTCCCACTAGTGCTCCTTCCCTCTCTCTCTCTCAAGTAAATAAAAAAATAAAATCTTACACTTCAATTGCAGCCAGGGTTGAGAGCCTCTGCTCTTTATGGTGCACAACTTTACAAATGTTATGTTGACACCGGGGGGCTGGCTGTGGGTGCCTAAAGGGAATGTGGACGCTCTGGGAAGGCTCTTCCGGTGGGAGGTGACTTCTAAGCTGAGTCACGAGGAAGAGAAGCCTGGCCACACAGTTTGTGACTATATTTTATTTTAATAACAACCATTCCACTCACAGAGTCCTTGAAGCCCTTTCCCATACCCTGTCCCCTCCACTCTTCTGCACACAACCTGGTGTTCATTTGACAGATAAAGAGGGAAGGACACTTTGAGGATGCTTACTGACTTGATAAGGTCACCTGGCTGCTAGGCGGCTGAGCCCAACTGAAACCCTATAGCTCTCCTGACTCCCAAATCAGTGCTCTTCTCCTGAATCCCACTTCAGAGGTCTTTAAGGCCCGGAGGGCAGTCATTCTGGAATCTCCCTAGAATCTGAACCTTTCCTCACCACTGCCTCCCCCCGCCCCCCCCACCCACAGTGTCCTTTCCACGAACTCAGGCCCTGAAATGCTCCCACCAGGCCCTAGCAAGGTGGCCTCCCTCAACACTTCTTCCTAGAACCACACCAAGAGGAAGAATTAACAATAAAAAAAAGAAAGAAAGAAAGAAAGAAAAAGGAAAGAGAACCAAAGATCCCACTCCATCTCATTAAGAAAGTAAACATAAGAGCCATCTAAGTGTCTAATTAAGCTTCTAATTAGTCCCTGCTTGTTACTAATGCAAATTAGATTACTCCGCTTAACTACAGCATGTCCACAACACCCTTGTTAATTGCGGCCTTTTGAAATTAAATTACTCCCTAATTAGCATATCAAAGCCATTGATTCGGAGCTGGGAAAGATGAGGGCAAGAGAAGCCGAATGCCAAGTTTGGTTAATCAGAGACGGCTAATTAAATAGTGACGTGTTATGTGGGGGCCCCCCCGCTGGTTAAGGGGTGGGGGCGACTCATCCAGGGCTTGAGTGGCCATCTGGAGCGTGGTTCTGGTAGTGCCCTTGGCACCAGGGGGCTCCCGTGAGCAAAGGAGGGGCTTCAGCCAGCCTGGGACACACCATGGGGTTTGGCCCTTCCTGGGGTCCCTGATTGCTTCCTGCCCCACCTGCCCCTGACCAGCCCTGGGCCCTCTATCTCCCCGATGACGTTCACGTGTGGCATTTACAGGGATCTTGGGGACCAACTCAAGGGGCATCCAGAACACACCCACATCTGAATATATAAGCATCAGCATCCTTCCCCCTCTTGCCCTGTTCCAAAATGAGTTTCGGAAATGTGACTTCTGCCCAGTTCCTCTCTTGTTGCCACCTGAGGTTTTATTCTTGGGAGAAAGTCTCTCCCCTCCCCCACAAAAAGTAAGTAAGTTTGGGATACAGGTAAGAGGGTGATGACGACTTTCACAGAGAGGCTCACCGGGGCAGGGATGGGCTGGTTTCAGCTTAGAACAGGCTCCTGGAGACACAAAACCCTATAATCCCCTCCGTGGTCAGAAATGGGACAATTACCCCCCACCACCACCAGTTTTGAACAGTTGTGTGGGAATTCACCTGGGGTCTCGGTGTCCTGAAAGGTCTTTTCTGAGCTCTAGTAAAGGCCTTGAAGAGTCTCTCAGGCCACCCCCTTTCCCCCAGTTCCTCCTTGGAGAGTACAGAGGACAGGTGAAATCTCCAAGACAGAATTACTGCCCAAAATGCCCTCGGGGGCTAGGCCCGTCACCTAGGAGGCCAGGTGAGGATCGCAGGACACTCAATCCCAGTGTGTCCTTACCACACGCAGAAATGCAGGCTGAGAATGATGGGGTCTGGGTGTTTCAAAAGAAGCCAAAGTGGGGATATCTATGTGAAATGTACCCTTGTAATAAGCTTTGTGGGCGTCAACAAAACTCCTAAGGGGTGAAGATGGTCAATTTGTGATCTCAGCCCTTATGGCCAGCATTCCAGAGAAGCATGTTTCAGTTAGCTGTGTGACCCAGGGCAAGTTACATGACCTCTCCAGGCCTGGGTCCCTCACCATTAATTGAGAGTAATACAGATCATCACCTGGAGAATCACCCAGGGCTGTCCTGAGGAGGAGGACAAGGGAAGGTATGTGGAACAGCAAGGCACAGCTCCCAAGTCAAGGTCTGATAACCAGTTAGTTGTATTCTGTACCGGCCACATCCCCCTCCCAGATTGGGATGTCTTCTAGAGCCTTCCTCCTTCATCTCTCATTTACCTTCTTGTTCCTGCAGATGCCCAACTTTGCTCTTGGACGGCTAGGAGGTACCACACATCTGTGCCCGCTGCCCCTTCACTGAGCAGATCAGCCCTGGCAGGGGCAACAGCTCCTAACCACCTCCTCTAAAAAAGATGAAACTTTCACAAGGACAAAATCCTGCTGGCTGACAGGCCCCTAGCCTGGCCCTCTAGTATCGCGTCCTCCAACTAGGGGGTGTGTGTCTGGTGGGGGAGGCTCCTTGCCGCCTGTCCCTAGATCTCCCTCCCCCAGTCCTCCTCTCCAAGTTTCTCACCAGCAGCCCCTGGAGTACACAGGGTCAGGGTCAGGGCCAAATTCCCCAAGGCTGAGATTCTGTTGATTTACAGAGGGATGGAAGAGGGCCCAGGGGAGAGGAACCCCCACACGGCCCCCTCCTCAGCTCAGGAAGGGTGAATCCCAGGCAGTGCCCCGTCCATGGGTACCCATCCAAGCCAAACTGGGCAAAAGGATTCACAGCGGTGGCTTTATTTTAGAAAATAAGTGGAATTAAGAGCAAGGCAGAAAGAGAAATGGGGAGGGGGTGAGGCTGTCTTGATGTGAGGGGGAGGGCAGACCAGCGGCACACCAGGGCCAAGCCGCCGCCCGACTCGCTGAGCTCTCTCTCCCAACGAGATTCAATTAATTGATAACAAGAAGCATCAAATTAATTTCTGGAGGATGTGAGATTCTGATGAAGGGAAATCTCGTCGATGGAGATCGGGCAGGAGGGGGCGGGCAGCACCCCCTTTTAATCAGGCTCCGCCGCCTAATTGGGAAGGGAGGAACCTTGCCTGGGCGGCCCGCCGCCTGCCCCGCACTCCACAGCGCCCCTTTCGGGAAGGAGCGGCGGAGGCAGGAGGCTCCCGCCGCGGTGAACAAAGAGAGAGTGCACGGAGATCTTCCGGTTCTCTTCTCGCCTGATGCCCAACCCGGAGCTTCGGCCCTGGGGGAAGCCCGGGAGAAGAGACTGCGGATGTTCCCAGTTGTGCAGTTAGGAAAACCTTGGCCCAGAAAGAAGTGGGCCACGCCTAAGGTCTTACACGAGATTAGGAAGTTGGTAGCAGCAGGCTTACGGGTGACCCTGGTCAGTGAATCCAGACCCTGTTTACCACCCAGACCTGCGAAGTCAGCCCCAAGTGAGAGGAGTGTAGCCCTCGGGGAGGAGGCCGCCCTCCCCCTGGCTAAAGGACCAGCAGCCCCCTCTTCCAACATTCCCTAGACCCCCGGGGAACTGGGCGGAGTGGGTCCTGAGTCCCAGGCTGTGTCTCGGGGCGCTCTGGCCGTGGTGCAGCATCCCCGAGCTCAGAGATTAAGGAGCTTCCCGCAACTTGCACGGGATGCGCTCGAAGAGGCTCCGGGCAATGCTGGCGAGGCAAGCGCGCTGAGCTGGGAGGGAAGGCCAGTAGCCCTGGTTCTCCAGGGGTAGATTCTGGAGGCTCCCCCAAAGTGGACCAACTCTGCATCCTTAAGATCCGACCTTCGCAAACACCTCCTGCTCGGATCCAGTGATATGGGAAGCCTTGAAAAGATAGGGAGCTTCTCCGCGCTGAGCGATTTGCTCCCTAAACGCTTACATATGCAGCCACTCCCCGGGTCTCCTGCAAATCCCGCCGTTCAATCTCTACCCAAAATTCTCCCCAGCTGGCACGCCCTTCCTCGCAGGGTGCGGATGCACATCTGGCCGGGGAACCCCTGAAGGAAAGCAGGAAGTACACCGCTACCCTTTCTTGGGACCAATTTCTTTCAGCCTGGGTCTCCTGGAAGCACACTTCCAGACTCCAGAGCTGCGCAATTCGAGAGAGCTCATCGGGTTGAGGAACCCAGAACGGGAGCCCACTCGCCCACCGCCCCCCAGTTTCCCTTCACACAGCACACACCTCCTGAGGGCCCTCCCAGGCCAGCAGAGGCATCTTGTTGCCACCGCCCTCCAGCGTCACACCAGAGCCCTGCTTCCAGGGCTATCTGCAAGATCAGCCCTGGGGTGCTTACTCCATTTCTGATTGTCCAAGTTGCAATCGAGTCACCTCTTATTAAACCTCTTCCCTCAACCCTCATGTTTGCCACAGCACACAGTAAGTGCTCTACAATGTTTTTGGCTTGGACAACAGTCCTCCTGGTCTCCATTCCGAGTCACCCTGCCCTTAAGTTGCTGTCCTTTGTCCCTCCTTTGCTGCTGGTGAGAATTCTGGGTAACTTCCACCTGCTGACCCTGACTACCTTGAACAAATGCCAAAAGGTCACTACTCCACACATTCCACTCTTATGTGTGAGAAAAAACCCACCATCTTGTCCCTACCCATCCTGCCCCCATTTTGCAAGGTAGCCCAGGTCAGGTTCCATTGGAATCAGCTGGGAGTGGGAGAGAAAACCCCAGCTACCTCTATCCAGCACTACCAATGAGCCCAGTGCCCCTCAGGCCCCAGCTCTGGAGGCTCCAAGTGGGCAGAGGACAGGGACCTATGAGGTCAGCAGAGCTACCAGGATTCCGGGCACAGGCTGTATGGCTCTGGCCAGGGTGGGGAGAGGGTGTGGGTCTGCACTGGAGTGAGGGACAGCCTGGCAAAGACCCGAAAGGAGGAGGCTTGGGATGGGGATCAAGGAAAGGAAGAACATCCGCCATGCCCAGGCCTGGATGGCCCCCTTGAGGCACAGGACATTTTGATGCGTGCACTTTCCGTGCTAGGAGCTCTCAATTTCTAGCTTAGGCAGGTGTGCCCTGAGTCCAGGCTCCGTGAGGGGCCCAGTGGGTGCCATCTTACCAGACCACTGCATGGGCAGCCATAGGGCTTGGAAGTAAAGGGTTCCTGCTGTGATTCCATGATCACCCATGGCGGGACTGGGTGAAGGGATCCATTCCCATGGAGAATCCAGGAAGGCAATGCTGAAAAAGCCAGGAACTTTAGGCTGAAGTTGAGTATTTTTTTGCTTCTTCGAGATGATCCATCCACAGGTAGGTCCCGAATTGATCTAAGACTGGCGGCTGAACTTGTCTTCCATAAGACCATGTAGGCTGGGGTTCCAAACCCCAGAAGTCTCCCTTTCTGGAGGTGGTGCCAGCCATTTTCCTCCTCTATACTCTGGGGAATTATCCCTTGCATTTTCTTTTGTCTCTGTGAGCATCTTAAAAGGGTGGTGTGTGTGTGTGTGTGTGTGTGTTGGGGGGGTAACATATGACTGCATCGTTCCAGGGTCACGTGGAGGTGGGAAATGCCAGGTTCTGAACCTAGACCCTCCCTTAAAGGGAAAGCAGGAGGAGAAAACACAGCCTTCTCACCGGGAGTGCAGAGGGGGCAGCCCAGGCCAGAGGCTGTAAAGGAGCGAGGGGAGGAGTTGACAAGCCCTTCTGTCCCCTCCTTTCTCCCTTCCCCACAGCAGAGGCTCAAGCCCAGCTGGTTGTACTGGGAGTTAGGAGCCCCACATTTTAGCCCCAGCTCTCCCACTGACCGGCTCCGGCTGTGTAACCTCAGACAAGTTGCTTCTTCTCTCTGGGCTTCATTTCCCCCAGCTCGTGAAATGGAAGTTCAAACGCAAGCATTTTCAGCATTCAGTCCAGCGTGCGTCCTGGCAATGCTCAGAGTCTCATAATAAAAACCACTCCTTGGTCAGCGCTAGGTACCTTACATTCAACTCCCAAATGGACTCTCTAAGGTGGTTATTATTGACCCACTTTACACATAGGAAAACTGAGGTTCCAAGAGCTTAATTAAGTTCCCCCAGAGTCCCATCACTGCTGGCAGGGTCCAAAGCCTTTTCCACCCTAACCCATGTTCTGCCTTGGGCTTGCCTGAGTTCCTTGCCCCGGGCTCTGGAGTTCTGGAACCAAGTCCAAGGAAACCACTTTGGCCAGTGGAATCCTGTCAAAAGTAGCACCTACCGGGCCTTGGTTCTGGGGAAGCTGGGAGAGCTGGAAGATCATGAAGAGACACTGTGTAGAACTCCGTGGGTAGAATAAATTCTTATTTTGCGTGCTCTGTGCTATCAGGAAAGTAAAGTCATTGCGCTGGGGATAGACGTGGAGGGTTTGCATTTCAGCTGGAAAGACAGCAAACTACCAAGGCAGGGGCACAGAGAAGGGTTAGGATGTCCGGAGAGAGGGTATGGCCAGGCCAGGTGTGGCAGAGCACCAGGGCCTTCTAGAGATGACCTGCCCTTTCCTTCACAGCTCACACTTCTCCCTCTGAAACAGACACCCTGCTCCCACTCTCTTCTCCCTGATGTGACATTTTGTCTGTCTCTCCTACCTGGGCAACAGGAGGATCAGAGCCTCTTGCTTGGTGTCTCCAGTGCCCAGCCTGGGACCTGCCCACACAGAGCAGGGGCTCGGCAAACACTTGGAGGAATTACTGGATCAAAGGAAGCTCCCCCCCCACCATGTCCCGCTGCCTTCCCCCCCCCCCCCCCAAGGAAGAAGTGTGTTTGGAGTAGGGGCCCATCAGGATATGCACATTCCTGGCAAGAAGGGACCTACCTGCTGGCAGCCAGAAAGGAAGTTTCTGGCCAAAGGCAGGGGAAAGCGGGTGGGGGTAGCAGTGTCTAGGTTGGAGAAGGGCCCAAACTGCCCTACCCCTGGCATTCCCCAGCGTTGGTGTCAGGCCTTTCTCTCCCCAGGGCTCAGGGGTTCCCCAACTCCATAACTCCTGGGAAACCTGCCCAGGACTGGGAGAAGGATAGAAAACCCCACCCAGACACCCAACGGCTTAGTGCCAAGAAGGACGGTTCCCATGGTCTCCCCTAACTCAGGGTTAAGGTTGGGACCAGGGTAAGGTAGTAGGCTGAGGGTCTGGGAGCAGAGAGTCCCATCCTACTGGGGTCCTGGGTATGTCTGGGGGACTAAGGCCCCACAGCACCCTCTCCTCCCCATGCCACCTTGCCTGGCTGACAAAAGTGGGAGCAACACTAGATAGGGAGTGCTCCCCGCCCACCCTTCCCCAGGCACATCCCCGCTTTTGAGAGGCTCAGATCTAAAGCAGCCAGAGCAAGCCAGTCATCCAGGTGCCTACAGCAGTCCCGGGCCCTTCCTCCAGCCTGCCAGGCGACAAAGAACCCCAGAACCCAGGCAAGACAAAGTTTCTCAAGTTTAAAACAAAACAAAACAAGCCTTCCCATTCCCTGAAGCAATTTTCTGCCGGTTTGTGTGGGGACTGTCTGAGGCAAGGGCTGTCTGAAGCAAGTGTGTCTCTCATTTGGGCAGCTGAGATGCGGCCATCCCTGCCTTTCGGGCCCCTGCGACCACCCACTGGCTCACCAGGAGTCAGGGGCTTAAAATGCCAGGTGCTAGAATCGTTTATTCCTGGTTCTCTGCTGAAAGTGAGTTTCTGGGTTCACATTCTCAGTGTCAAGTCTGGGTTACCCACTGCGCTCTCAGGTGGGACTGGTCAGACCCTCCCACTGCTACAGGCCTTTTAGCGGTCCTGTTGCACCTTCTTTCTGCGTGGGAGATGGGGGCACCCTGGCCAGTCTCTGGCTCCAACCCCTGCTGTCCTTCAAGCTTCACTCCAGGGGCCCTCAATCCCAGACCCAACACAGTTCGCCCTGGGACAATCCAGGCGGTGCTTGAAAACGGGGGGATGAAGATGCTGAAGTTCAAGTAAAAACCCGCATTGGCCAAAATGCTCCTGGGCTTTCTCAGGAACCGCAGGGATGACAGCTTCAGACTCGGGTTTGCTCTTTCATCCCCCCATCTGAACCCCTGCTCCAGACTCCGAGGCCAATCTGCAGGGAGATCCCGTGTTGGGGTGCGAGAAACAAGGTGATCTCCAGACGCCTTAAACCCCAGGCGCGAAGAGAGCGAGGAAATCCGCCAGGCGGGGGTTGACAAGAGAAGCTGGACTGCCAAGGTTTGAGCCGGGCGCTCTATAGGCTCAGGGTCTCCTTGTTCCCATATCATCTTCCCTACAACCTAGAGGGTCCGGGAGGGACGCGGCCGAGTTCACGAGGTCGCCCCAGTTGTAGGAAGGCATCCGCAGCCGTTAGGGCCTCTGTCTCAGAATCCGCGTCCCGCGAAATCACACGGTCTTTTGCCAGGGAGGCCGGGACCCCGAGTAGCTGAGGACGCCCCACATTCTAGCGCCACAGGCTTTGCCCGGGCTCAGCCCCAAGTTAGTCTGGCGTTGACGCGGAGCGCGGGGTCGGAGCGCCGCCGGGGTGACTGCCGGTCAGAGAGGTGTCCGTGGGGGGCCGTCGGAAGGAGACACTGGGGTCGGCAGTCTGAGGGGCGTCCTGCTTGGTTACTCGGGAACCCTCTTCCCTGGGGGCCTCGGAACCCTGCGGCTGCCCACACCTTCCCCCCCAACATGGTGAGGCGGTTGGGGGTGGGGGTGGCTCTCCCCAAATGCGGTGAAGAAAGGTATCCGCCGGGTCCGTCCCCCGCCCTCCAGCACAGGCGCCGTTTCTTAAGTCCCCAAGAAGTTTTCCACTCTATCCACGAGCTGGCCGAGCCATGGGGGGTTGACTGGCCCCGGAACCTTGAAGGCGCGAGCCCAGCAAAACAAGTCCCCTTCTCACCAGAGGCGACGCGGCGGGTGCGACCGCTGTCCCTCCCCCCCCCCATCTGCCTCCGGCGCGTCTCGGGGAATCCTGGACAGACTGGGGTTGGGTTGGGGGAGCTCGCGCCACCACTTCCCTCCCCAGCTCAGGAAAGTCCGGGCCGGGAAGTACTCTTTGTTTGACTCGGGCGGGGGCCGGGTGGGGGGGTCGCGCCCCCTTACACCCCACTCCCCGCCGCTAGGCCGGGAGGGGGCGGGGCCCAGATTCTGGGGGAAGGGCGGGCCTCAGTAGCCTTTCCAACCCCCCCCTCCCCGCCGACCTCCGGCTGCCCCCACCTCCCGCCGCCCCGCCGTAGCCCCCACCTGTTCCCAAGGCGGCTGTGGGCCGCGGGGGCCCAGGCCGGGGGCGGGGTGTGGTGGCGGCGCGGGGTCAGGGCGCTGCAGCCGGCCCCGGCTGGAACAAAGTGCGCCGGCCTGGGCCCGGCTCCTCCCGGCGCCCGGCGCGGCTCCGGCGGGCAGTTTGCAAACACAAAGTGAGCCAGCGAGCGGCCGAGAGAGTGCGCGAGCTAGGGAGTTGGTCTGGTCGCCGGCCCAGCCCCCACCCGCGTCCCCGGGCTCGGCCCGCCACCTACCTGTCCGGCCCGGCCGCTCCGTGCGGGCTCCGGCCCGTCAGCCCGCGCGGGGCATGGGGCTCGCTCGGGTCACAGCCCGGGCCCGCCGCCGCCCGCTGGGGCTGCCCCTCCGCGCCTCCCGGCGCCGCGCAGCTCCCGGGCGTCCTCCCTCCGCGCCGCGCTGCGCCGGCCGCCGCGCGCCCTAGCCCCGCCGGGGCATCGCACTTTGTGGGCAGCTCGGCTCGCTCCCGCGGCGGTGCTCCTCCTTCCCGGTGCTCCCGCGACGCTTGTTCGCTAGCTCCGGCTCCGGGGCTCCGGGACCCCGGCGTCCCCGCCCCCGGCCCAGCCCTGGTTCCGGCCCGGGCTCCTCCCCGCCGCGCCGCCGCCGCCTGCGCCGCGCCCTCCTCGCGGGCTGGGGGCTCCGTCCGGCCGCCGGTCGCGCTGTCCGGTCCGCAGGGGCGGCCGGCTCCGGACTCCGAGGGGCTGCGACTGAGCCCGGAATGCGAGTGGCTGCGAGCGGGCGGCGCGCGGGCGGGGCGGGAGGGGGCGGGGGACGCGGGCTGGAAGGGGAAGGAGGGAGCGCGCGGAGAGAGACGGGGAGGAGGGAGCGAGCGAGCGAGCGAGCGGTGGAGGGAGGGGAGACCAACTTCTAGCGCTACCATAATTCGTCTAAAGCAGGTGCAGCCGCTTTCACCAGGCCAGGCCGCCGCGGCGTGCGAGAGAAGACCACGTGGACCGAACTTTAGGGGAAGAAAAGTGGGGACTTGGGAAGAAGACACGGGGCTGCGGACCTGAGAAAGGGGAGGTGGAGAGACCCCAGGGATTCTCCCGGCCCTCGCGAATCCTGTGGCGCGCTCTGCAAATCCCAGCTTTTCCCCGGAGTCTGGAGGTACGGCCGAGCCCTGCTCCCACACGGTTCATTGGTTCCTGGCGGGCTGCGCTCGGCGCGGGGAGTGGCCGGGGGCCCTGATCTCGGAGCCGGTGTCGGGCCCGAGTCCTTCCTTGCTTCTCTCCTGATCCCCACTGCGTGGGGGCTGGGGGTGAGCTTTCTGAATCGGGGGTGAGGGAGGTGGGAGGCTTCTTCTGGGCATTGTGAAGCCTCACCCCGGGCGCGCGCTGACTCCCTTACCGGAAGGGGAATTTCCCAGAAAGTGCTCTGCGAACCGGTGAAGAAGGGGCCCAAAGCCGGATACACGCGGGCAAAGCGAAGTGCAAAGTCGAGGCAATTATCCGGACAATCGGATTGCAAACAAAACTCAATGTCTTTGCCTGGGGGCTGGGAGGGATAGTGGTGGTGGCAGTGGCTTGGGTTGGGTTGGGGCGGGGGTGGGGGAGTCCGGATGGGTAAAGGCCCGAGTTCCAAGGCGGAGGGGTATGTTGATAGCAGACGCCCCGACTCAGACACCCGTGGAAACCTGAATAAACCTCCACTTCCAAAACATCTGTCTGTCTCCGTGTGTTACAGGTGGGGAGAAGTGAAAGACAGCCCCCCCCCACCCCCCACCCCCAGATCTTCAAGGAATACCCTGAGGGCCCTGCTGTGGGAGGAGGGCAGGAAGGCAGTGGCTCCTGAAAGCTTTTCTGGCCAGAGCACCTGAGGCAGAAGGAGACAGGGCAGACAGGTTGGTGCCCCCGTGGAGTGTGAGCTGGGGGTGTTTAGCGTGAGTCAGCCCTGTTGCCTGGGGAGAGAAGGATCTCTTGGAAGAGGTCTTTCTAATAGGGCTTGGAAGGATAGGAACCTAGGAGAGGAGGCTCCCTTTTGGGTCAGTTTTCATTAATTATTCCATCCCTTTTCTGCGGGTACAAATAGTCAAAAGTAGTTGTAAAGTTAGTGATACCCCATCCAGGTCCGGATCCTCTGTTTTTCCCCTACTAGGTGGGTATGACAGGCAGAATTAGGTCCTTCTGGAACCCTTCAGATATCTAGGTGGGAAATTGTAGGGAGGATTCTAAGTGGCATTATGTGACTCCACAGTGTCCCTCCCAGGGTAGTAATAGCAGTAGCAATAAGGAACAACAAAGCTAAGGTTCAGGCCAGGCAGCTGCCTTACTTCATCTTCACAAGACCCTGATGAGGTGGAGAGTACCATTATGCCCATTTCACAGAAAAGAAAGCTGAGGCACAGGAAGATTGAGCCACTTCCCCGGGCTTACAGAGCTGGTAAGTGGTGAAGCAGGATTCTGACCAGAGCCACTTCAGTGAGGAGGGGGAAGAACATCATGGAAGTTTCTAAAGCAGCACTGCTAGTAGCTTACCTGAGGAGGAGTGCCATGTCTGGGAGAAAGGAGGCCCTTGGCCATGTGATCCAGTTTAGCTTCCATGGAGAGTCAGCTCTGATGGGAGTCAGGCTGGGTGGGCCGGTCCTTGTGTCAGTCCAACTGGGCCATGGCCATGCCCCTCAGGCCTCCTGCCCATCCTTCCTGCAGAGGCTCAGGGTGGACTTTCAGTACAAAAGAAGGGATTTTTGCAGAGGGGAGGTGGAACAGGCTCCTCCATCTCTTTTCTGGCTGACTCTCAGCACCACCCCCCCCAGTCCTTTCCCTGTCACCTTCCTGCAGCAGCCCTCTGCACCTCCACGGGGGCTCTCTTGCCCAAAGGGGGTTCCCTGGGAAATGCTTTGGCTTTCATTTCAGGTTACAGGTCATCTTTAAGCCAGCTCAGTTTCCAGCGCCCTGTGAGTCACAGTGAGGGGGGGTATAAGAAAGGCAAAAGACCCTGTCTTATCCTCACCTAAAATAGCATTTTGGTGAGGAAAACAAGGCCTCACCAAAGAAAGGTACCAAATAAACACCCCAAAATCAACTCAGCTCCTCCAAAGCTCTTCCTTCTGGTACAAGGGCTTTGTGAGAAGGTTTAAGAGTGGCCCTTGGCTCCTGAGGTGGAGGTGACCTGGAATTGGCAGGAGGGTCCCCTTCAAAGGGACTGGGTATTAACTAGGGCGAGAATGAGAGCCCACAGCCTAGCCCTGCTGGGAAGGCCATTGTCAAAAGCACAGGGGCTGGCATGAGGCAGCCCTGGGTTGAGCTTTAGTCTCTGACCTTTACCAGCAGTGTGACCTGGGCAAGTTACATGCTGTCTGAGCCTGACTTTCCTCCTCCACAACACTGGGAGAATGGCTCCTTAGGTGGCTGGCAAGAAAAAGCACTGGCAAATCATCCGGTTTTCCAGACATGCTCCCATTCCCTTTTGTAAACCCTGGTTTCCTCACCTAAAAATGAGGAAAACTGACCTCACAAAAATGCAGACTCTACACACAAATGCAGCCGATACTTATTCAGCTTGTTCTGCTCCAGGCACTTGACTCTCATGGGTCTTTAAGCTTTATTGCCGTAGACATGGTCGCTCTTCTCATTTTGTGATGGGGAGCCTGATGCCAGAGAGGTCAGGCAACTTGCTCCAGGTCACACAGCTAGGAGGTTGTGTATCAAGGAAGCGCTCCCAGGTGTTCCTGCTCTGTAGGCCCCTCTCCAAGGTCAGCTGCTGCCCTGTGGTGGGGCAAAGTGAGCTAATGGGTGAGCTTATTCCTCCTTCCAGGCTTGACACTCGGAGGGGTGGGGGTGTGGGGGGTGTCCAAAAACATTAGTCTCCTCAATCCCATACATCTAGGCTCAGATGGTTTATATTTCCATTCATCTGACAGTTTGACTCTTACTTTTTTTGTCCTCAGAACCTTTGTTTTGGCCTTATTAAGAAATAGAACTTTCCAGTATAACACAGCAGCTCCAGTCCTAAAACTCAGAAATATGTGTATTCACCGGAAGACACACTGGAATGTTCTCCATAGCACCATGCAAAATAGCCATGAGCAGTGCAGTAAGGGAACAAATCATGGTCTTCATGTACAAGAGCTAGTACTTGGCAATGAGAATGGACCAACCATTGCCATGCACAGGAACATGGAGAAATCTCACACATGCAATGTTGAGCATAAACTCATGACACGAGAAAGCACCCAGTAAGATTCCATTTCTCTGAAATTCAAAAACTGGTTCCAGGGGCACCTGGAACCTGGGTGACTCAGTGAGTTAAGCCTCTGCTTAGCTCAGGTCATGATCTCAGGGTCCTGGGATCTAGCCCCTCATCAGGCTCTCTCTTTAGCGGGGACCGTGCTCCCCGCCCCCACCCCCGCCTGCCTACTTTTGCTCTCTCTCTCTCTCTGTCAAATAAAAAATTAAATCTTAAAAAACAAAAAACAAAAAAAAACCAAAACAAAAAACTGGTTCTAGCATTGGACCTTAGGGGGCATGACTGAAAGAGAGTAAGAGGAGGCTCCTGGGGGGTCTGGGAATGTTCTGAGTTTTGAATTTGGGAGTTGGTTGCAAGAGTGTGTTCCGGGGTGCCTGGGTGGCTCAGTGGGTTAAGCCTCTGCCTTTGGCTCAGGTCATGATCTCAGGGTCCTGGGATCTAGCCCCGCATTGTGCTCTCTGCTCAGCAGGGAGCCTGCTTCCCTTCCTCTCTCTCTGATTGCCTCTCTGCCTACCTGTGATCTCTGTCAAATAAATAAATAAATAATCTTAAAAAAAAAGATTAAAAAAGAAAAGGGTGTGTTCCCTTTGTGAAAATTAATTGAGCTGCTGTATAAGCATCAACATTGTTGCTGATATGGTTGAGGACCTCTCCCTATTCCTTCCACTTTCTCCAACACTCCCATGCCAGAGGTAGCCAGTTTCTTGCAGCTGGGAGGTAGACCTCCAAGTAAGTTGTCACTTGGGTGTCTTGAAATTTTAAATAGAAGGTATCTTTCTGCTCCTTGCTTTTACTTTTTTTTCTTGGTGTTTATTTCATGCTGGGGAGATTAATTTAGGTTTGCTACATGTATCTCTAGGTCAATCATTGTGAAGGCTGGTGGAGAGCGTTGTACTGTATCAGAGTGCCCTGGTTTCTTTGCCCAGCCTCCCTTTGATCCTTTGATGGACAGTTGGGTTGATTCTGAACTTTGGCTATTGTGGTCACACTGTAGTGGGCTTCCTTCTGTGTGCACCTTCCCTCCCCTCCCACCTCAGGCCTCTGTTTCTCTCTCCTCTTCCTCTTTTGCCTCCTGCTCAATCAAGTTGTCCCCCTTTCCCCCTGTGATTCTTCCACTCTGGAATCCTTCTCCCCTCCCCATTTCCCAAATGCTCTTTGTCTTTCTGACTCTGAAAGACCCGGGGGGTGGGGGGGGGTGGGGGGGGGCTGTGTTGGGTGGAGGTGGTGGAGGGATGTAAGGGGGGCAGCCTTTTCCTTGGCCACAAAGGCCCCTGTTCCCCAAGATAAATGATGATCTAAACAAAGAAATATTTCATTAAGGGTTGATATCTTAATGAACTGTGCCAGGAACCCTCAAGACGCTCTCAGATGCCCCCCTTTTAAGGGAGGCTCTTAGCCCTGGGGGAAGCTTATCAGGTTACCATATTGCCCCGAGTAGAGGACCATGCACTGTAGGGAGCTGTCCCCGGGGCTGTGGGGTGGAAGGCACTCAGGACTGGGGGTGGGGCTCAGTTGCCCTGCTTGGTGCCAGGTTGGCTGGGTGCCTGGGTCCTGGGAGATATTTGCAGGGTCCCCTGCAGTCATTTCTAGGGACTCAGAGACTCAGGTTTGGTCCATGGGGTGGTGGGGATGGGACTCTAGGCTGGTTGGTGGAAAATCAGTCATTAAGGATCAGGAAATGAACAACAACTTGACGAGCAATGAACAATTTCCCATCAATTAGAACACAGCGTCTTTGGGTCAAGTGAGAGTTCTCTGTGGAGGGATTTCCATGAAGGGAGATAGCAGGACACACCTAAAGATGGGGGAGAGGGTAGAGCACACCCACCCAGTGCCCTTCTGCCTCCCCTATGTAGGCACCCAACCTTCCATGGATGAGAAGGTATGCCTGGGGACAAGGAAAAGCCAAGGAGTAGGCACAGAGGAAAGAACCCCTCTCCCTTCATCCTTCCGGAGCTACCTCATGATTTCCCTCCTTGTGAAGACCCTAGCCTAGGATTTTAATCCCAATTCTGGTACTTTCTGGCCTGAACTCCTGAAGCAAGGTGCTTAGTATGTTTCTTCTGAGAGAAAGGAGGGTCTGGCAGAGAGGTGGGAAGGAAGAGAAGTCACCCGGGCTTCTCCTTAGTGTCCACACAGGGTAGATTGGAGCTGGGTTGTTGTTCCTTGATTACCCATGGGCCTGCTGACACCTCCTTCTCTCTCCTCTTTGGCACTCCTGTGGATGTTACAATGTGTTGTTGGCTAACTTTTATTTAATAAGCGCCTAGAAACTTCGAACACATTCTATTGTGTTGTTAACTGTTTAATCATTTATGCCTCATCTTTCCAACTACATTACACACTGAGGTCAGTGGCTGACAATTGTAGTCATTTTGGAATTTCCTGTTGCACCCAGCACGGTGTTTTTTGCATAGTAGCTGCACAGTAAATGCTTGTTGATTTGGTTTTTATTATGATCTGATACTTTAGAGCAGAGTTAAAAAAAAAAAAAAAAAGAAAGAAAGCCTGACACATCTCAGAGCAAGTTGGTGCCCTGAAGGTATCAGCTGGGGGTTCTAGAACCTGGGCAGGAAACGTGTCTTCCTTGACTGGAGGGGCAGTGGAGGTGGGGGCAAGGGAGGTGGGGTGGGGCTTGGATAGGAAATGGAAGTAGGTGGCATTCTCACTCCCCGGGGCCATCTCCTCTTCCAAGAGAGCTGTGTTCCCAGCTTTCCTCACTCCTCCCAGCTCCCTTCTTCTTGGTCCCTGAGGATGCCTTCTGAACTCTGTGCTGAGCAAGGGAAACATTCCTTCCCTGGAGAAATTTGAAGGCGTAGGGTTTGGGGTCTCAGCTGCTGGCACAGGAGGGTGAGATGGGTTGTGGAGGAGGAAAATCAAAGGCAAAGCCGCCTCAACACTGGAAATAGTTACCACCTAGGAAGCATCTTTAACTGGGAATTTCTGACATGTATCTCGGATCCCCCCAGTGTCCTAATGTGTCCTAATTTTCTCACTTCCTTCCTTCCTTCTTCCCTCTTTTTCTTTTCTTTTCTTTTTTCTTTTTTTTCTTTTCTTCCTTCCTTCTTTCCTTCCTTCCTTCCTTCCTTCCTTCCTTCCTTCTCTCTCTCTCTCTTTCTCCCTCCCTCCCTTTCTTTCTTTCTTTCTTGGCACCATCCCAAATGGCAGAGGTGATGGATGTAATGTGGACATAAGGGGAGATGATAAGAGAGAGTTTTTCTATGTTCATTATTGTATGTGGTGTCTGGCTGGGCCCATGGAATAGGTGTCCCACATTTTCCTGTGGCTTTCATACTCTGTTCCAAATCACATTTCATGTCAGGCCTGGGCTCCAGGGCCCACTTCCTTCCTGGTTCTTTTGTACCCCCTCTTTCTGGTCTTCTCTTCTCCAGTCCCTTCTTTTCCTGATCTCTGGCCCTCCCATCCCCAAGACCTCCCTCATGGCTGTTAGGCAGCAGGAAGTCACTAGAGCCAGACATGGGAAGGCTGGAGTGAGGCTGGATCTCAGTTAGTGATGAATCACCTGTACATCAAGCACTGTGTTAAGCATTCTTCATTTGTGACCTCATTGTGCCTCTTAACAGCTCTCTGAGATGATGCAACAGAGGTGGTTGGTGCCCTGTTCCTATGCCCTCCCCCTGATCCCTTCCACTCCCAAGGCTTCTAATCGCCAGCACCCACCTGTCCTTGCCTGAGACGGCTTCCTCTGGGCATCGAAGCCCACTTTACTACTGTGTGGGAGACCAGAAGTGTGGGGGCATTGACAGCTTCTGGGAGACCCCCCCCCCATGGCGTGTGAGAATTCGTGTATAAATACCCCCACTCCCTCATCCCTCTGGCAGTGTGTGTTCTGTGCGCATGCCCAGGGAGAGCCCACCCTAGGAGCCGGTGAGATGGCGTATGCTTGGTCGCCTTCCTTCCCTTCCTTGTCTTACTTCTTCACTTCCCCACTGGTGTTTCCTTTACCTCCTAAATCAACCATGTGTACCGGAATAGTCATCTCAGGGCCTGCTTCTGGGGGAACCCAGCCTGAGTCCAGTGGGTACTATAATTTTTTTTTTTTTTAGAAATTTGCATTTCCTTCGTTGGGAGTAGTAGTATACAGCTTTCATAGGGATAACGGCCAGTCCCCTCCCATTTAAAAAAAAACGAGGCTAGTTGACACACAACATGACATTAGTTTCAGGTGTGCAATGCAGAGATCCCACAAGTCTGTGCGTTATGCTCTGTTCACAAGGGTAGTGACCAACTATTACAACACTCTTGACTCTATTACCTATGCTGTGCCTTTCATCCCTGTGACTTACTCATTCCATAACTGGAAGCCTGTGTTCCCTTCGCCCCATTTGTTCCATGCTCCTACTCCTGTCCTCACTATCAATTTGTCCTCTGTATATACGGGTCTGTTTCTGCTTTCTTTGTTTACTCATTTGTGTTTTTTTTTTAATTTCACATGTAAGTGAAATTACAAGGGATTTGTCTTATTTGGCTTATTTCACTTAGCACGATACCCTTCAAGTCCATTCATGTTGTCACAAATGGCACGCTCTCATCCTTTTTTATGGCTGAGTACCACTCCATTGTGTGATAGTCCATCTTCCTTATCCCTTCATCTACTGTCTTGGCTACTGTAAATAAGGCTGCAGTAAACAAAGGAATGCATATAGCTTTTCAAAGTGTTTTTGTTTTCTTTGGGTAAATATCTAGTAGTGGGAGTACTAGATCATACGGTATTTCTATTTTTAATTTCTTGAGGAACCTCCATGCTGTTTTCCACAGTGGCTGCACCAGTTTACATTGAAGCAGGTACTGTTAATTGTCCTCACTTTGCAAGTGACGAGCCCACAGCTCAATGAAACACATACACAGTTCCACAGTCACGAAAGCAAAGTACCTGTGTCCACATCCTGGCTTGGTACCCACCCAGTGTCCACTTCAATGCTCTACTGTATGGCTTCTTGAGGGCCCTTTCTCTCTGCCCCCAGAAGTCTGGTTCATTCTCTTTGGTTTTTTGCCTTGAGAGATAAGAGGTGAAGAGCGGGTTGGAAGTGAGGAGTGTTTCCAGGCCACCCAGGCCTCCCTACCTCCCTGTGGATCACCGCTGGCCATCAGAGCCAGTCCCTGGGTCAAAGAAAGAGAAGTGGTGAACACCGGCAGGGCTGGACGACTGGAAAGAAGTGAAGGTCACCTGGAATGCTGGAAAAGGAGAAGTCTGAGCCAGCGGTCCCAGGAGAGGCGGGATCAGGATGAGGGAGTCTTTCTAAGCCTCTGCAGTATTCAGAGGGCTGTGAGCACACATCCCTGACCACAGGAGCCCCTATAAACACAGGAGAAGCTGAGGTGAGGAGATAGAAAAGGATCTTCCCCCACCCCCACTCCTGGAAAGGATATTTTGATAGTGAAGTTTGTTCAGCCTCAGAATGGGAAGACCCCTGTTGAGAACCTCTGGATCAGGGCACAAATTAGCCTGCCTCTTTATGAGTGTGGGATGGGCAATGTGCCTGGGGCAGGGATGACCTGAGCCCCCCTCCCCCCAAGACAGAAATTACCGGGTGGAAGTATCTTGAAATGTTCTACTTGTTGGGATTTTGTGACAAGTGTAGATTCTCCCAGAAGCAGACTCTGAGACAAAGATCCAAGCACAAGGGGTCTGTTTGGGAAATGGTCCCAGGAAACACCAGTTGAGGAATGGGAAAATGAGAAGGAAGGCTGGGAACACACCAGAATGCTCCCTCCGTTGGCTGGGACCTTGGGAAGGTATATGAGATAGGCCTCAGGTTGTCCATACCACGGGGCAGGAAAGATGGGGTCCTTAGCTACTCACCCCTCCTTTGCCATTGGTTCAGGACTGTTTCCAGGCAATTGACCCTCCAGCACTTCCAGCATGCCCTGAGCTGGAGCCAGGGGTGTTTCCATGGCCAGAAAAATCCTCTGGCAAAGAGCAGGTGTTGTCCATCTAGAGGTATGTGCTCGGAGATAATGGGCAGGGTGCCCATACCTGGCACACTCTACCCTCTGTTCTCCTTGACTTTTCCTTTCCATGTGCCTTTGTGAGCTTGTGTTGTTTCCCACTGGCCCCCTCTTAAATGCTTGGTGTGGTTCTTAAGGTTCCAGCTTTGACCCCTGTTCTCCTCAATCTACATGTCCCCTTGGACAATCTCACCCACTCTTGTGGTTTTAACCACATCTCTGGGTTGATGGCTCTGAGGACAATCACTGTCTTGGACCCCATTCCCACCCCTGTGTCAGTGAGTCAGTGATGGCATATTCAATGTGTCCCAGATTCGAATCATCATCTGTATCCAAAAACATGCCCCACCTTTGCATTTTCTCTTCAGTGATAGCATCATGATCCACCACTTCCAGAATATTCTCAAAGTCATTCCTTCCTCTCCATTCCCCACTCCTGGTGGTCTGGACCCTCATCATCTTCTCCCTGGTGTATCTCAGTGGCCTCCTTATTGACTCCCCACTCCCAACTTGATCCCTTTCCTGCACCTCCCTGCAAGCAGTGGCTGAAAGTTCTATCTTAAGGGCCAACCTGAACTTATCATGCCTTGCTTAAGACCCATCTCCAAAGGGCTAAAATCAAGCACGTTGGTCTGGTACATGAGTTTTCCTTTCCTGAACCTCAAATTCTATCCCTGGCCACTCCCCGCTCTGCCACTTGGGACTTGTGGCATGTGCCTATTCTCATGTCCTACTTTCTGTTTGGAATACCATTTCTTCTTTCTTCTTTCTGCTAAGACCCAGTTAAGATGCCACTTCCTCTTGGAAGTTTTCCTTGAATGCCCAGAGCTAGGTTAGACATTCTTCTTCTGTGCATTTGTCTCCATGCAAGCATCAGAAAATCCACTTCAAATAAGCTTATGTAACAATGGGAGTTGATTGGCTCCTGTAACCAAAAAATTGAAGGGTAGGGCTCACTGCAGGTGATGTGTGATCCAGGGGCTTGAAGCAATGCCGTTGGGTCCTCTACATTGCTTAACTCTGCCTTTTCCTGGGTGGGCTTTGTTCTCAGAGTCCTTGGAGGGAGTCCCATCAGCTTTAGACTCACATCCTGCCCAGTCCAGGCCAGTGAACTGTTCAAGCAAACGCTGGCTTGTCGGGACCTGTCTAGGAATTTACTTGCCTCTCTCCAAACCAATCAAAATGGCCAAGGGTTTAGCATATTCTATTTTGGGGACTGGCAAACTATGGCCAAATTGTTTCTGGAATGGCAGAGTTCAGTAGTGGAGGCAGAGACAAGCAAATGATTTCTGTAACAGGACCGTCAGTAAATATTTTAGGCTTAGTGGGCCAAGAGGCTGCCTTAAGGATATTATGTAGGGACTTATATAACAAGAAAGAAAACAGACTTCCACAAAGTTTTTATTGATGGGATTATAATTATAGTAATAACTGAATATAATTTTTTGAAGTACATGTCTGCTAATGAAAAGAATGGGATTTGGGATTGGTGGCAAATGTTCATCTATAAAAATCACTCTTGGGGCACCTGGGTGGAGCAGTCATTTGGGCATCTCACCCTTGGTTTTTTGGCTCAGGTTGTGATCTCAGGGTCATGGGATCCAGCCCTGCGTCGGGCTTTATGCTCAGCTCAGAGTCTGCTTAAATGTTCTCTCTCCCTCTGTGCCTCCCTATCTCCGTGCTTTCTCTCAAATCAATCAATCAATCAATCAATCAATCTTTTTTAAACGATTTTATTTATTTATTTGACAGAGAGATATATAGTGAGAGAGGGAACACAAGCAGGGGGAGTGGGAGAAGGAGAAGCAGGCTTCCTGCTGAGCAGGGAGCCTGATGCGGGGCTCAATCCCAGGACCCTGGGATCATAACCTGAGCCAAAGGCAAACACTAAACCGACTGAACCTCCCAGGTACTCCTGTGGGAGCATTTTATAAAGCGTTTCTTTATAAGGCAAGTTCATGTCCATTAAGCCCCCCTAAACTTGACACCATTCCCATAAAATAGGCAGGGCATGGGTGGTTGTGCCGTTTTCACAGAGGGGAAACTGAAGCTCAGAGATAAGTGGCTTGTCTGAGGTTTTGCAGAAAGGCTCCCTGGGACACCTTAGAGGATTCTTAGAGTCGTGTGGCATGTGCTATGTTGAGTAATTGAACAACTGTGGTATCCCCTGGTTGGGGGCCAGAAGCTGGCCAGCGGGACAGATGGGTCTGGACATAGCCCAGGAAGCTAGGTGTCGAGGTGGCTCTGTGACATTCAGTGGTCATCTGAGATGGGCCTGTGAACACAGGTACTCAGGAAGCCAGTTCTGTCCAAGAATTCAGGGTTTAGACCTGTCTCCCTTATAATTCCCCATGTGAGACAGCTGATATGTGCTCGGTAGCCCTGGGCTAGAGAGAAATCAGGCTTTGGGTGAGAATTGCCCAGGGCCACAAACAAGGAGTCTGAAGAGCACTACTCTGGGTTCTGCATGCATGGGTGGGGTTTAAATCTTGATGTCGGGCTGACCCCGAGGTGGGGGCAGGCTGTGGGCAGCTGGCAGTGGGACCAGCTCAGCCCTCCTCCAGGGCTGACCTGACCTCGGTCAGGCAGGACTGCCCGAGGTCAGGAAAGGGTTCTGAAGATGTGCAGAGGCAGCCAGGAGTGAAGGATGGATGCTGGATTCCTTTCCAGGATGATGGTAGGTGGATACCGAGTGTGTGTGTGTACACACTAGCATGCCCATTTGCACAATCCCTGGTCTTACACACATATTTACACGCTCCCATAGTCAGAGAGTCACACCCACACCCATCTTCACTACCGGGACCTCATGTACACATTCCCATAGTTCCCACACTTATTTACCCTCTCCCAAGTGTACACACACGTTCATATACTTGGGTGTTCGTCTCCTCGGGTCTCCGTAACAAAGTACCACCGCCTGGGGGGCTGAAACAACAGAAACTTATCATCGATTATTACCCAATTTCTGCCTCCATCTTCACAGGGACATCTCTTTCCTAGGACCCTGGTCACATCGCGTCGGGTGCCACAGGGACATCCCAGCATGACCTTGTCTTGAATGCATTGACAACAGCCCTGTTTCCAAAGATCATAGGCTGAGGTGCCGGGGATTAGGACTTCACCGTATTAAAGCCATAACCACACTGACGGCTGTAAATTCCCACATGGGCATATCATGCTCCCTCAGCGACACACAGATGTACATGCTGTCAGGGCTCACACACACTCACACTTTCCCATTGTCACAAAGTTCCACAGGGCCATACACACCCCCAGGATGGTACATGCATGCTCCGCACTCCCAGGGTCCCCTCTCCCTCAGTCCCTGTTTCACGGACGGCCCCCCACACCCTCCGGCTCCTGCCCTGCTCCCACGCAGCCCCTGGCCCCACTCAGAGGCCACCCCGCCAGGGTCAGACTCTGAGACCTGGCACTTTCTCAGCCTCCCAGCCTCCCTCACCCACACAGTCTCTCCCTTTCTGACACCTCCATCATCCAACATGCCCGCCCAGGTCCCCAAACAACCTTCAGGGTGGGGAGGCATGGCACCCCAGCTAGGGCACCAGGGGGACTGTCCCTTGCTGTCTGGAATCAGGTGTCTCCCACAAGCCTGCTCCTTGCAGACTTCCACTTTCCCCTCTCAGTGGGGGGAGACAGACAGACAGACAGACTCAGGGTACACACACTGTCACACTCGCACCCACGCCCCCACGGCAGCCCCACAGCGCGGTCTGTTCCTCATTATGGGCCAATGCGCCTGTTTACTCACCCAGCTGGAGATGGTTAGAGAGTGATAAATAATGAAAGAGAAAACAGGCTTTTCCCCTCTGCGGCTTCTATTTATGTAACATGTGTCACAGCTCACTCATAGACTTTGTTTCGGAGCTGGTTGCAGGAAACAGTTTATTTTTTCCGGACGGTGGCTTAGGGGGGTGGGGTGGGGGGCCAGGGCTTGGGTTTCTGGTCTCACGCCCATGGGAGTTTCAGGATCTGGCTCCCAGAGTCGTCTTCCCCTGGTGCCTCCACTCCCCGCCTCCCCCAATAACCTCAGGGGCAGATATCATGCTCAAGCTACCTTAGAACAGGATTCTCCCATTCTTGGAAGGAGTGGCGGTGATTGGGGACCCTCCCAGCTGCCTCTGAGGCCCCCTCAAACAGATGGGCTTAAGAGCCAGACAGCTTGAGGCTGGGACTCCCTGAAAGGTGGCACTGGGAAAGGGGGCTTCCTAGGTACCCTGCACCTGTTGGGGGACAGTACAAAAGGATTCATCCTATAAAATACAAATAAAAAGATCCATACTTTGTGCTCACTTAGCACCTATAGAAGTAACTCTCTGGGGCCCCAGCTTTCAGGTGCTGCTCCCTGAAGAGAAGGGAGGGGAGGGCAGGGACCGGGAGGGACTTGCCATGGTCTGCTCAATGGGTTGTGAAAAGCCAGGACTTCCAACTCACACATCCCACTGCCCCGCTTCTCCCAGGGGCACCTCCCTTGGTAGAGTTCTGGTCAACTTAACCCATGTGAAGGCAGGTGGGAATAGTTAGAAGGGTGTGGGGTTTGGAATGTAGGGGGAATGTGAGCCCTCAGGGACCTGAAGTGGGCCCCTTCCCAGTCCTTCCCCCAAACACTAAGGCAGCCATCCTTTGGGGGATGGTCCAGGGCAGGAAGAAGCCGAGCAAAGCTGCCCTGCTCCCCAGGCCCCAGTGCAGGGAGATTCTTGGGAAGTTTGAAGGCAACCTGCTCCTCCTGAGCCTGTCTCCTTGAATGCCAGGGCTGGGAGCTTCTGTCTGACTTGACATGGATCCCCAGTGGTATTTCAGACCATTGGCTGGGGAAACCCAGAGGTAGTGACCTGAGGAAGGCCAGGGCCGCTGTGGAAGATGGGCCAGGAAGCCCCCAACTCCTGCAGACTGTGGGGGAGGTGTGTGTGTAGGTGACCTGAGATTGGTTCTATCCAGTGGCTTTGGGTTCTCCCAAGACTGTCCATTGGGTGTC
The DNA here is from genome assembly GCA_004024625.1 of Mellivora capensis. Taxonomy (NCBI): domain Eukaryota; kingdom Metazoa; phylum Chordata; class Mammalia; order Carnivora; family Mustelidae; genus Mellivora; species Mellivora capensis. Next base: position 144,786 of record PISX010002112.1, read on the forward strand.
TCCTGGCTGGTAGAAGCAGCAGCCACATTCCCAAGACAAGGACTTCCAACACCGCCTGACAAACTTGAGACCACACAGCATGGACCTAGTATAAAAGAAAGAGCCAAGGAGGTCCTTCAAATCTAGTGGCTGTCAGAATCATGAAGGGGCCTATGAAACACTGATGCCCAGGATCACCCCTGGGTGCTAATTCAGCAGGTGGAGTATGTCCAGGAATTGGCATCTGTGGCAAGTTCCTGGGAATTCTGAGACTGGTGGTTTCCCAAAGACTTGGAGGTGATAGTGCCCTAAGTGGACCCTGAAGGCAGCCCCTCCCTCACAGGTGAGCTGGAAGCCTTCTGGTTGGGTCAGGAGGGAATTTGACTTGCCCTGAAAGGCAGGAATGAATTGATCAGCAGAATGGTAAAATCAGTTTGGTTGGAAGGAAGGGAGGAAGAGAGGCAGGAGGAAGGAAGGAGAGAAAGGAGAAAGGAGAGTTTACTTACTGTCTCTTGGGGGCCAGGCATATGTATATGACATTTTGATCTGACTGTTTTGACTTCTTGACATTTTTTCCCATTTGTGAAACCTAAAACATTGTCAGCATTCTATTTCTTATTACTGCACTACAGTGCTACAAACAGTAATGTTCCCATGTTACTGAGGAGGACACCGAGGCTCAGAGAGGTTTAGTAACTTGTCTAAGGCCACCCAGCTAAGTAAATCCTGGCAACAGGAAGAGCCAGTGCTCTCTCTCAAAGCCCACCCAGGCTGCATCCCTGTCTCAGAGCTTTCTGCCTGAAGGCAAATGCCCAGGATAGGAAGCTGAGTGCCTGGGGTCTCAGGTACTACCTTCCAATTTAGTCCGGGGAGTAGTTGTGGGCCTGAGGAGGCTCCAGAAAAGAGGAGCCAGATGATGGGGGGACTCAAGGAGCAACCCTTTCTGGGTTTCCAGGAGCCTCCCATATCCCTGTCCCCTTGGCAGGATAGGTACGTCACGGGCTGGCAGATGGGAGGGTGTCAGAGGGGCAGGGCCGGGCAGAGCCCGCTATCCTGGATGTTTGTTCATGTTGTGGACTGAGCTTGATTTCAAATGTAGGGACTTAACAATTTCACCACCTTAACAATTTCACCCTACTCAGACCTGCCACAGATGCTCACCTGAAGACGCATGCTCTCAGCTCACTCCCCTGCATACAGAGACCCCTTCATGAAGACCCAGAAAATACTCTGGACTCTAATGTCCCCAGTGGGTTGGTGACAAGAGTAGTAACAATCATCCTTAAAGCCCAGGTGCCCAGGGGCGCCTGGGTGGCTCAGTGGGTTAAAGCCTCTGCCTTCAGCTCAGGTCATGATCTCAGGGTCCTGGGATCGAGCCCCACATCGGGCTCTCTGCTCAGCAGGGAGCCTGCTTCTCCTTCTCTCTCTCTCTCTCTCTCTCACCTACTTGTGATCCCTTTCTCTCTGTCAAATAAATAAATAAAATCTTTAAAGAAATTAAAAAAAAAAAAAAAAAAGCCCAGGTGCCCAGACCATGTCTTGAAACTTCACCTTGATCCTGCAAGGTAGCTTTTGGTATAACCTCCCCCATCTCCCACCTCCCACTGCCTTGTAGATGACAGAGATGGGGCTCAGAAAAGCCAAGTGACTGGCCAGAGGCCACACAGCACTTGCATGGTGGAGCTGGGCTGGGATCCGGCCCATATGCCCAGCTCACACTTCATTCCTTTCACCAGGCTGCCTTTCCCATTTCTCTCCCGGCACCCAGCATCTAGGAATGTTCCGCAGTTCAACTGATGAGCGCATATATACGGTTTTCTCATCTACATGAACAGGGCAGACCCTAGCTATCCTTTCTGTAAATCCACCCTGAGCTGTGATCTCCAGGCAGACTCAGAAAATCAGAGATCCCTCTGCCTCCTCCCTAACCACAATCAGCGCCAGCTTGAATTCCCTGGGCTCTGGCCTCAGTTTCCCCTCGTGGGCCGACACATCTGAATAAGACTCCGCCTCCACTGGAGGAGACCAGCAGCTCTGGTGGGGCTCCTGCCCGAGGTCTGACCCTTGATCTGGAAGCCTCTGGGGTACAGCCGCTTCCATCCTCCCCTCTTCCTGCGAAAACGTCAGGCCTGGCACTGCCCCCCTGCCGCCCCCTCTCCCTGCGGCCCCCTGGGATCCCAGGCTTTGCTTGAGGGCAGCTAGTGAAGCCGGCTGTAACAGAGAAACCTCAGGCTCCTCTTTAGAAGTCCCCCGAGGAGGCAGATCTGAGGAAAGGCTGCCGAGAAGGCGCCTGCAGCAATGTCAGCTTGAGAACAACCGGGCTGACAGGATGCTGAGCGGGGATTAAGGTCGGGATCAGGGAAACCAGGGAAATGAAGGCAAGTTCCCTGCTCCCCTTGCGGCCACCACTGCGATGCTGGGTTTGTCTTCTAGTTTATTCTCACTCTGGGAAGGTGGGCAGGGAGGGAAGTGGGCTGGGGCCCTGTGGGGAGGTCGGGAAAGAGGAGAAGGGCAGGTAGCCAGCCAGGTGGAGGATGGCGGAGACCAGAGGATGCCAGGGCCTCCTTCAAATCTCAAGGGGTCAGGGGGTCTGGCACATGCATGGGGCAGGGCGGGGGGTGGGGGACTCGCCTGGGACCCTTCCCTAGGGACTGTCTCCAGCGGGCCAGCCACCCCACCCCTCCGGGAACTGTGCCCCCAGTGCAGAGCCTGTCCTGAATGTTGGTGGCAGGACTGAGGAGAGCAGAATCAACCAGGACATTGTGGCAGATGCCAGACACCCTCTGGATAGGGGTGAACCTGTCTCCACCCACTGACAAATGGAAGATCCCCTCTTTTGGGGAAAGGCCATCACCCTGACCTGCCTAGTCATCCAAAATGTCACCATAGCCCAGTGAAATGGGCTTCTGAATTACAGGGCAGCCAGTGTGACAGAATACCTGTGAAAACTCACGGTCACAGGTGGCTGGTTCAGAGTGTGGCTTCTGTTTTCAGGTTGCATGGGTTCTGATTCTGGCACCGTTTGCTGTGTGACCTTGGTCAGTTCAGCTGACCTCTCTGTGACCCAGTGGAAGAAGATAGTAGCGCCCCCTCCTAAGGTTGTTAGGGAAAGGGAGGGAACACATGAGAAGTAGTTGGGTAGGGCCTGCCACAGAGGATGTGTGCCAGGAGGGTAGTTTGGTTAACAAGGGGTAGGAAGGAATGAGAGTGGTGGCGGAAGTTAACCCCCGGGAAGTGTCCCAGAGGAAGGGGGCACGGAATCTGATTTTGGAGACTGAGACTTGGCAGGGGGGAAGGCAGGAGTTAGGGATGAGGGACAGAGATCCCAGAGATCCCACTGTCAGGGGAGTGTGGAGTTTCAGGGATTTAAGGATGTGTCTGGGAGGGGGAAAGGATGCATTTCTCAGGAGCCCCACTCCCAGCCAGTTTTTCTCTGCAGTTCCTTGCTCTAATTAGGGGGGACATGACTACCCCCACCCAGTCCAGCGAAGGGCAAGCCAAGAGTGCGAAGACCATGAAAAGATGCAGTTTATCAGGGTGAACTTCCCAGAATGGAGCTTATTCTAGAAATTCAAGCAATTCAAACTTGGCACCCAGGTTCTCTGGACACAGTGGAGGATGAGGCAGGAAAGAAAGGTGTAGAGGCTATAAATCCGGAGGTAGATGGCTCTGCCACCTACCAGCTGTGTGGCTTGGCACTAGTCGATTAGCCTCTCTGGGCCTCAGTTGCCTGGTCTGCAGAATGGGATTGAGATTCACACAGGAACCAAGGAAGGGCCATTCCTGGTCTCCAGGGTTATGTGCTTAAGGACCTGGTTAGCCTGGCCCACCACACAGTCCCTCCTGGGGGGCCTCAGTCCCTCACCCCATCTGGAGACACCTTAGGGTGAACAGGGTAGGAGTGGGAATGGGTCTGGGTGAGAGTGAGAGCCTGGGTGGGGTACTGGTAATTGAGGAAAGGGTCTGCCAAGTCTGATTTCTTGGGAAAAGCACCTGGGCCTGGGGGCCTAGTCTCAGTGTGTGGGTAGCTCCTGCCTGGGAATTTCTACCTCCCTGGGACAGGTTTCTGGAAAAGCTAATTTCTTTTTATTTTATTTTATTTATTCATTTGACAGAGATCACAAGTAGGCAGAGAGAGAGAGGGGGAAGCAGGCTCCTGGCTGAGCAGAGAGCAGGATTCGGGGCTTGATCCCAGGACCCTGAGATCATGACCTGAACCAAAGGCAGAGGCTCAACCCACTGAGCCACCCAGGTGTCCCTGGAAAAGCTAATTTCAAAAACACATCTTTTTTTTTTTTAACTTGTCCATAAAAGTTGTATCTATTTATTGCAGAAAATTTAGAAAATACAGAAATATACCAAAAAGGAGATAGAGTTCAGCCATAATTCCACCACTCAGAGACAACCATAGGAGGACTTTACTCTCTCTTCTAGTTTTTTTAAGTAAATAAATAAAGTAAGTAAATATTCTTTTCCAAGGTAATTTGAAATGACTATAGAGAGCTCCAGCCTGTGGGTCGGTCATAAAGTGTATACAGTTGTCCTCAGTAGATATGCTCTGAGACCCCCACTGTGGGTGCCCAGTGGAAACCATGAGTTGAACCACATCTTCTATATATGTTATGTTTTTTTTCCTATACATATACACCTATGATAAGGTCTAATTTATAAATTGGGCACAGTAAGAGATTAGCAGCATTAACTAATAGCAATATAGAACACATAACAACTGTAATAAAAGCTATATGTATATGGCCTCTCGTTCTCAGAATATCTTACTGTTCTGTACTCATCCCTCTTCTTTTTTTTTTTTTTAATAAGATTTTATTTATTCGTTTGTCAGAATGAGAGAGGGAACACAAGCAGGCAGAGGGAGAAGCAGGCTCCCCGCTGAGCCAGGACCCTGATGCGGGACTCGATCCTAGGACCCCGGGATCATGATCTGAGCCAAAGGCAGATGCTTACCTGACTGAGCCACCCAAGTGCCCCATGTACTTGCCTCTCTTCTTATGATGATGTGCGATGGCAACATGCCCACGGGACGAGATGAAGTGAAGGGAATGACCAGGCGTTGGTAGGTAGCGTTAGGCTACTGTTGACCTTCGATGATATGTCAGAAGGAGGATCATCTAGTTCCCGACGGAGGTTGACCACAGGTAACTGAAACCATGGGAAGTGAAACCACAGATAAAGAGGAGTTCCTGTGCTTTTATGAGTGCTCAATTCTTGGTCATCTGGAGTGTTTCTAGATTTTTTTTCTATTATAAACTATACTGTGATGAACATTCCTATAGAGATCTGTGTGGCACATGCGTGTGCGTGTGTGTATGTGTGTGTGTGGCTGACTTTGCAATGTTTGTTTATGTGTCTGTTTTCCTACCACCCCCAGTCCGCCCCCCACCTCCACTTGGAGTGTCAGACTCTGCACCCAATTCCCTGGCTTGGCTCCTGGTTCACTGTAGACATCCAGTAAACGTTGAGTTGCATTGCGTTTCTGAAGCCCGTGTTCTGGAGTGTGGGATTGGAAGGTGGGCTGATGAGGGAGGAGCCCACCTTCCCTGCTAGAACCCCCAGGAGTCCCAGTACCCCTCTCTTGGGCCTGCCAAGTTCTCCTAGGAAAAAGACATTCTTGAACCCAGAGCCACTAGCTGTCCTGGAGGCCCATGGAAATGCCTCCCTTTATCTCCTATCTTCCTGGTAGCAAACCAACCATCCCCACCTCCCCCTGTCAGGGCCCTCCCCCTACCTACCCCCCATTTCTGACTCATTTGAGCTCTTTTGTTGTGTCTTCAAGCTGAAGGCCCAGCCGACAGAGCCCTTTCACCTGCTCATTACTGCTGGAGCAATGTTGTGGCAGCTCCCCGGGATCCCCATGAAGCAGCCTCCTCTCTCCGGCCGCCCCTTCTGACAGCACCGCCCACAGGGCCCCTGGCAAGTGCCCACTCGGCACACCTAGGCCCTGCCCCGGGCTCTGCCTGGCACCTCCCAGGGCACCAAGGAGCCTTTGTCTCTTCCTCCCAGGGCTCTGGGCGCAGGCCGACGACCTTCCTCCTAATACAGATTTGTAGTATCATGGATTTTGGAGCTGGGATCCAGCTTTTAGTTTTTTAATGGGTCTTACCAAAGAGAAAGAGAGAGAGGTAAGAGAACAAAATCGAGAGGTAAAACTTCCTAATTGAATGTCCCCCTCTCAAACATCCCTGCTCCCAACCTCCTGCAGCTTTCTTTCTTCTTTTTATCTTCTCTTTCCCTCTGCTTCCTCTCCTTCTTTTTCCCTTTCCTTCCCATCCCTGTCTCTCTCCCTCTCTCCTCTCTTTCAGCCCTGACACACTCTCCCACCCTCCTGTCCTCATTTCCCCTCCTCTCCCCTTCTTTTTTAAGTTTTTTTTTCTTTTAACTTTCAAGGTCATTCCGGACTCCTGCCTCCGCCAGTCCCTCAGTGAGACGTGAGCGCCATTGGCGTCCGTGGCCTCTGTTTCCGTGGCAACCCAGTAACCATTAATTTTCAATTAAAGGAGACAAAAAGCTCCATGACAGCTCCAGGTCTGCTGAAGATGTCAAGAATCTGTATTAATATACAGCAAGAGAGCATAATTGTGTGTCCATCTTCCAGAGCAGGGAAAAATGGAGGGATAATTACCAGCTCGAAAGCCACTCTGTAATTTACTTCTTACTGTCACCACAGCCCTACACATTAGCATAAATTAAAAGCAGAGTTTATTGTTATCAAAGTGCATTGATATCGCCAGACCCGCTTTCTTCCCTTTAACTGTTTGTCGTGGGTGAGTGACTCCCCAGCTCCCCCCGGGGTCTCCCTGGGAGGGTGGGGAGAAGCACCAGGGCAGGTCTCTGCATCCCAGTTCTGGGCCACGGGAGCAGCCAAGGTCTAGGGTCAGGCCATCCCCCCTCCGCCCCTCCAAAGCAGTCTGGGGATGGTGGGAAGGGGCTTGGATATTCACTCACCTTCCACCTGTGAGTGCCTTGTTTTGCCCGAGCTCCTTTTCCAGCTCCTTCCAGAGGGAGTTGCCGCCCATCTGGGAGTCACCCTTCAGCACCCAGTCTAGTGTGGGGCCAGTGGGTGCTCAAAGCCAACCTGTTAAACAAAGGAATGAGTGAATGTGTGGGGGGCGGTCTCCTCTCCCGGCTAGATGTCAGCAGGGGGCTGCCCCGATGTCCTCGTTGAGGGTGGCGATGCTCCTGGCTCTGGTCCAGGTCCTGCTGGCCACCCAGGCCCCCGGGGTAACCAGGGTGGTCCCTCTGTGTCCTCCTTACCCTTGCTACTTGACCAGCCCTGCCACCGTCTCCCTGCCTGGGTCCTGCCACCCTACAGACTCACCTCCAAGTGGCTCGAGCACCCGAAGTGTCTCGCTGTCAGGGTGCCAGTGACAACCACAGAAATCATGAATTTCCGTGAATGGGGGCTGCGGGGATTCTTGTATTCTATCCAGAGAGAGCTGTCCTTCAGAGGGGAATTTAGTGTAATTACCCTTAAGGGAGCGATCCTTACACAGTCAGTCACAACACTGACCTCCTGGCTGAGATCTGACAGCAAAATTACAGGCTGTGTACTCAACAGAAGGGGCATCCTCCTTTTGGGGTGGGGGGAGGCGGGAAGGAAGGAGGAGGGGAAGGAGATGCAGAGGCTTTGAAAAGAAAAGTGCTGGCTTCCAGCTGCCAGGCGAGCGGGTTCTCCTTGGCAAGGCATCCACGGGGCAGGGAGAGGAGCACAGAGATCCCCCTGCTACTTTAGCTACTTTTTGGTTGGTGAGGATGGGCTGAGGACTAGCCAAGGCTCCAGCCCTTTAAATCTTTGAGCCATGGCCTTGATTTTAGCTGAAGCTGATGTTACCTTAGGTAGGGTTTGGAGGGCACTAGGAACTATTTGATTAAATACCCAGGCACGTTTTCCCAAACATATTTGTCCCTTGGTCTCTCCCACAGTGCCTGAAATTATACTGTCCCACATACCTTTGAGTTAACACATCCTAGACTCCGTTAAACTGCACCTGGCTTACCTCGTGGGACTGACATGTTAATCTGGGACCCTTCCAAATTCAGCATGGACTTGGCTATAAGACATGCTGGCCTGTCCCCTGGCAGAACCCTGAAGACATGGGTCAGGCAAGTTTCCACAAGGTGATAGAGAAGGTCTGGCCTGTGGGCAGACATTGATGGACCCGGGAGCCCGGGGAAGGATTGGAAGTAAATCCCCCAATCTCACAGCTGGGAGGGACTCTAAAACCAGCAGGTCCCAAATCCTCCCAGAGCAGGTGTCTCCTCTGCTCAAACTCTACCCAAAACCCAGCCCCTTGGGCTCGCATTGACAATTGCTATCAGCAGGAGCTTACTCATTCCAAGGAAGCCAGTTGTGCCAGTAGACAGCACTGGCCACTGGAAGACCTCTCCTGAGCGTAAGCATTCCCCAAACTCCTTCCTTCCCCTTTGGGGCCCAGGAACAAATCTGAACTTCCTCCAGTGGGACAGCCTTTCAGCTACATGAAGACAGTGCTCAGTTGTCCAATAACTTCTCCTCCAAATCTGGGACCCAATGGGCCCGTCAACCATCCAGCTTCACCTTCCCATGGAAGAGCCAAAAAGGATTCTAAAAGGACGAGGGAGGTCCCAAGCACTAATCCAACATTTACTGAGCATCTACTATGTTCTAGGTGCAAACACCCACCATACTTCCTTCCATCCCCCCAACCACCCAGGGAGAGGGGATATATTATTGGCATCTTACTAAGAGGAAAGTTAGACCCAGGAAACTTCAAGCCACTTGCCCCAGATGACCCGGTAGATAAGAAGCAGTGTCAGAATCGGAGTTCGGACCCCCTAGCCAGGCTGAGGGCTTTCCTTGAGAATCCACTGTGTTTTGGGGAATGAGCTCTGTCTTTGGTCTGCCTGTCTCTGCATCTTCACAACGCTTTGCTCCATGGATGTTTTCTCTCTTTTCTACTTGGCAGAGAAAAGGAATTCCAGGGGAAACCCAGCTCAAGTCCTGCTTCCTCCTTGAAAGCGCCCCTCCTCTCAGTAATTGCTTAGGTGACAGTGGCCACATCAGCTGTTCCTTACTGACTGCAGAGCCCCATGTCTGGGCTTGTAGACGGGCCTAATGGATAGCATTTCATTCTGTTCCCTGGCATTTGCCCCAGCTGCGGGTTCCACGTGGCCCCTCGCCCCTCTGAGATCCGCACGTCCTTCAAGGCCACCTTCTCAGCCAGGCTAAACCCGACCAGCCTTTCCCATTCCCTTGTGCTCTGTTCCATTTCTTTCCAGAGCTCTGTTCCCCTACTGTAGTCATATTTCGGTCATCCTGCTCCCTGATGATTTCCCTCTGCTTTAGGCTCCCGAAGGACAGAGCCTTGTTTGTTTTGTGATGGTCGGATCCCAAGCCCTTAGAACAGTGTCCGGTATGGAGCAGGGGCTCTAAATATACGTTTGTTAATCCCTTTGAGGCCGGCAACCAGGGCTGGAGGCAGGCGATACGGTGCTTGTCCAAGGTCACGGAGCTGGTAGTTCCAGATTGGTCTGCTGACTAGGGAGCCATGAGGGGTTGGGCCCCGAGCTGGTGGTCTGAACTTTGAGTTGGGGGGACTCCCTGGAAGACTTCTACCTGGTCTCCAACCAGCAGGTCCTTCTGGGTCCCCCTCCTCCTGCCCTTTCCCTCCCTGCAGTTCATTTCATTCCCCCTTCTCTTCTCGCAGGTGCCGCCCAGCTTAGCTCCCTCCTCTGAGGCTCAGTCCAGGCCTGGGCTGGAGTCCACACCCACGGCCCTGGGTGCCCCTGGGAGGCCTCCACACTGGTTTCTGAGTGGCTCTTCTCCCTCAGATGTGAACTCGGGCCCCAGAGCGGCCACACAGAACATACATCTTAAACAAACACTTCTTCTTGCTGTTTATCTCCCTGGCCTTTAAACAAACTCTTTCAAAGGTTTCTGCTGATAGGAGAGATTTACTGAAAACCATTCCTTGCTTAAAAGCCCTGGGTTTATGCTGCCTGGGGTGGGGGCAGCGGGGCTTTCAAGCCTGGGGTCTCTCTGCCCCTGGACTGCATGTTTATCCTCCAGGCCCTGATAGAAGAGCAACGCAGGCAGATCTTTATGGAAAAGAAAATAAAAAAAGCAGGAAAGGGGAGGGGTGGAGGCTGGGGGAGAAGTTTGGTTCTTGTCATTGACTCCACAGGGCCGTGGCAGGTCCAGGGGCAGCAGCGCCCACCTCACTGCGGCTGCGGGGGCTGGGTGCGGAGCCTGGGAAGGGCGCCACGCCTGGAAAGGGTGCCGAGCCTGGAAAGGGTGCGGCTCCCTTGAACTTCAGAAGGAAGGCCTTTGAGCAGGTGAGCCTCTTCTTGGGCCCCCACCCCAGATGCAAGCCAGAGTGGGGCTCTCCCAGCCGGGGGTGGGGGTGGGGAGCAGAGCAGCAGTCACATGGCAACATCTACTGCATTCAACCAACATTTAGGGCATACCTGGTGGGGGCCAGGACCTGGGGTACCGAGCTGAGTAATCGTGACTGACATCACTTATGTTAGTATTTCTGTGGGCACAGCACGGGTCTAAATCACTTGCATGAATTAACTCATTTAATACAACCCCAGAAGTAGCTTCTATAATTATTCCAGTTTTGCAGCTGGGGAAACCAAGGCACAGAAAGATGACTGGGTCACACCTTGGAGGTTTGGTTAAATGAAGATACACTTGGGGTGCCTGGGTGGCTCCGTCGGTTAAGTGTTTGACTCTTGATTTCAGCTCAGGTCATGATCTCAGGGCTGTGAGATCTCCGCATCAGGCTCCAGGCTCAATGGGGAGTCAGCTTGGGATTCTCTCTCTCCCTCTGCCCTTCCCCCCACTTAAAAAATTTTAAAAAGTTCAGACACACACTGGGTGTATCAACCTGTTCCAAGTTGCATCCCAAGTGGAGAGCTACTGTAACAGAGACTGACGTTCTTGGGAGCCTGGGTGGCTCAGTCCGTTAAGCGTCTGCCTTTGGCTCAGGTTCTGAGATCAAGTCCTGTGTCACTGGGCTCCCTGCTCAGCGGGAAGTCTGCTTCTCCCTCTCCCTGTGCTCCTCCCTCTGCTCATACTCATACTCTGTCTCTCTTTCTCTCAAATAAATAAATAAAGCCTTAAAAAAAAAAAAAGGAGAGAGAGAGATTGACATCCTTGTTGTCCCTGCCTTGTCCTCCTGATAATACAGTATTTCATCAATTCTAATACACATCCATCCATCTCTGAAATCTGAGGCGTGTCTCACAATCCACTGATGGCACTATTTCTTTCTGAGTGCAACATAAAATGATGGTGCACCTTGCCATCTTAAGTTCACCGAACTACCTCCCCACTGTGTGGCCCTGGCTGGGTAGCTTTGCACACACTGCCTCACTGAATCCCTCTCCTGGAGCTTTGAGCTAAGTCACATGAGCATCTCTGATGAGAAAACAGAGGCACTAAGAACTTAGTAACTTGCTCAAGACTGCCCACCTTTAGGGTAGAAGGTAGAGGCAGGATTGGAACCTGCAACTGAAAGGCCTCATATGTTTTCCTAACCCTTGAAGGATGCTTTACACATTTCAAGCTGTCCTCACACTTTTTAACTTTGTCTGTTTGGGAAGATGCTGAAGTCCGGAAACGTTAAGGGACCGGTTCTAAGTTACACACACCTGATTTCTCAACCTATGAACATGGGAGACCCACAGGAGGTTTTATTGTTTTTGATTTTTAAAAAAAATTTTTTTAATTTTTTAAAAAACATATAAAGTATTTTTATCCCCAGGGATACAAGTCTGTGAATCGCCAGGTTTACACACTTCACAGCACTAACATAGCACATACCCTCCCCAATGTCCATTACCCTACCCCCCTTTCCTGACTCCCCTCCCCCCATCACCCCTCAGTTTGTTTTGTGAGATTAAGAGTCACTTATGGTTTGTCTCCCTCCCAATCCCATCTTCTTTTCTTCTTTTCCTGCCCCCCAAACCCCCCATGTTGCATCTCCACTTCCTCATATCAGGGAGATCATATGATAGTTGTCTTTCTCCGATTCACTTATTTCACTAAGCATGATACCCTCTAGTTCCATCCACGTCGTTGCGAATGGCAAGATTTCATTTCTTTTGATGGCTGCATAGTATTCCATTGTGTATATATACCACATCTCCTTTATCCATTCATCTGTTGATGGACATCTAGGTTCTTTCCATAGTTTGGCTATTGTAGACAATGCTGCTATAAACATTCGGGTGCACGTGCCCCTTCGGATCACTACGTTTGTATCTTTAGGGTAAATACCCAGTAGTGCAATTGCTGGGTCATAAGATAGTTCTATTTTCAACTTTTTGAGGAACCTCCATGCTGTCTTCCAGAGCGGTTGCACCAGCTTGCATTCCCACCAACAGTGTAGGAGGGTTCCCCTTTCTCCGCATCCTCGCCAGCATCTGTCATTTCCTGACTTGTTAATTTTAGCCATTCTGACTGGTATGAGGTTGTGGTTTTGATTTGTATTTCCCTGATGCCGAGTGATGTGGAGCACTTTTTCATGTGTCTGTTGGCCATCTGGATGTCTTCTTTGCAGAAATGTCTGTTCATGTCCTCTGCCCATTTCTTGATTGGGTTTGTTTTTGATTTTTTTAAACCTACGGGGACTTCAAGTATGGAAGCTGCTCCAAAGAGGAGGATCGGGCCGGGGAAGGGGGCCGAGCCAGAGGCCTCTGAGAGCAGGGCCCCAGAGGCCGGATCCAAGGCAGGCCTGTCCTGGACTTCCATAAGGGCCGAAGCCCTGGACGAGGAAGGGTGTCCGTGTGGAGACTCTGCCGACTTCCAGTACTTCCAGTCTGTGCTTTGTTTGTGAAGCGAAGGGGCTGTGAAAGGAGGTGGGGAAGGGAGAGGAAGGCAGGTAGGAATTTCCACCCCTTCCTGCCCAGAGCTCAGGCGGAGCTCAGGCCAGAAGCCACCTCCGTGTTTACACTCCACCCGACACACCCCTCAGCAGGGCCCAGACTGACACTCTGTCCCCCTCACCAGCCTGCTCCAGGCCAAATGCCTTTCCCCTCACCTTGAAGGCACCTTTCAGCACCTGGGCTTTGAGCTGAGCCAGGCTTCCAGGGAAAAAAAGGGATGGGGGAGTGTGATGGGGGAGGTGGGGGTAGCAGGCGAGGACAAAAATTATGTAACTGCCTGCCTTGTGCTTGGTCACCCCCCCCTTTTTAAAAGATTTTATTTATTCATTTGAGAGACAGAGACAGAGACAGAGCACAAGCCGGGGGAGAGGCAGAGGGAGAAAGAGAAGCAGACACCCCATTGAGCAAGGATCCTGGGATCATGACCTGAGCCAAAGGCAGCCACTTAACCATCAGAGCCGCCCAGGTGCCCCCATCACCTTCCTTTTTTGTATTACTCTTTTACATAGTGACAACCAGTTTCCAAAACCTTTCCTATCCCCATCAACTCTTGCTCTAAGATCCTTCATTCACACCAAAGTCAATATGACTGATAACAGCTTCTAAAATGACTCTTCCGTGGGGCCCTGGGTGACTCAGTCATTGGGTCTCTGCCTTCGGCTCATGTCGTGATCCCAGGGTCCTGGGTTCGAGCTCTGCATCAAGCTCCCGTCCCTGCTCAGCAGGGAGCCTGCTTCTCCCTCTCCCACTCTTCCTGCTTGTATTCTCTCTCTCTGCGTCTCTGTCAAATAGATAAAAAATCTTTAAAAATAAAATAAAATAACCCTTCCGTGAGAGCAGAGCATCTTGGCAGTGGCCTCTTTGTTGGTCCATTCATTCTCTGATTTACTCAGTCATTTCCTCTGGTGTTCCTGGAGGGCCTCCCTCCCATTGGAGAGCCCTAGCTGCAACACGAAGCGGCTTGGAGGGCAGTTGTCCAGGCTCTGACAAGCCTACCTTCTGACGCACCACGTGGGTATACTGGCGCTTGCTTTGTCACAATTCAGTGAAAGGAAAGGTAACATCCTCAGGAATAAAGTTCAGGGGGCTTTGCCTGCAGTGAACAAGGAGATGCTCTGATGGTGAATTTTCAGGCATCAACGATCAGTTTCTCCTAGTCTGGTCCTGGGCTGAGTTCCTCAGGGCGGTTGGGAAGGGGTCCAACCAGGACATCAGGGCTCAGGTGGAATTTCCAAGCAGGGCCACCGGCAATGAAGGCTCTGGGCTTGTTTCTCTCTCTGTCCTTTTCAGTAGTCAAAGAGCTGGCGGGGAGCTATGAGAAGACTCTGAGCTCCAAGCTTGAAGGGACCCAAGGAACCATCTAGACCAGCAGTTTACAGAGGGTGGAGTAGCTTAAAACTAGTACAGCCCTTTAATAAACTTAATTTACACTGAATCCCAAAATGTAAAAAGGCAAGGGGTAGCCCTAGCTGAAGTGGGGCAGGGGTGGGGGGTGGACCCCGCCTACTCCACTCTCCTACTTACCCATGGAAGTGGTCCAAAGCTCCCCTGTGGATCTCCAAAGCTTAGAGAATGCAAACAGAATTCCCTGAGCTGCTTGGAAACCGAGTCAGAACATGATGGGGAGGGGGAGGCTGGTCCTTAGGGTTCTCTGCCCGCCCATGGTTGGCTTCTGGTTCGTGTTCATTCTGTGGACTCATGATGGGTCCTCCTTTCCAGCTGGACCTGCAAAATCCTCCCCTGCAAAACTCTGAGGCTCAGGTGAAATGCCACCTCCTTGTGGAGTGTCATCAACCCCCTCCCCGGCTTCTACATCTCTCCTAGGATCCACTTTCCTGGCATTTCTGCTCTTCCAGGGCAGGTCTTTTCTCCCTCCCTTGACTGTTGGGCTCTCTGAGGTCAGGGGTGTCTTTTTAATCTCAAGCATCCAGCCTGTTAATAGTTGTGTGGTCCCAGGGAAGCTGTTGATGTGTTTTCTGGGTTGAAGATGGGGTGTTTTGCCCATGGGGAGGGGGGTCTGCCTCCGGGGTGGCACTAGTTCTCCTCAGCTCGGCTGGTGGGGGCATGAGTTTGATCAGACAGTTGCTTGGAGACCTGAAGTAGGGTGAGGGGGGCGCCTTTAGAGACTGGGGGGTGGGGAAAGGGCACTTCTTCCCTGAACTGGCCCCTCCCCAACCTCCCAAGAAGATGGAGAGCTGAAAGAGGGGTAGGGGAAGAGAAGGAAGGGCCTCCACACCTCCCACCCTCACTGATTTCCCTCTTCTCTGGCATTTTAAGAGCTCAGACTCAAACCCTTCAAGGGCTTTTGAAACAATTAGATTTGCAAGTGCCCAGCGCTCAGTCTAATTGCTTAAAAGCCACTTCAGGCTCCAACTGACCCAGAGTAAAGCTTTGGGGGTGGGCAAGGGGGAGGGGAGACCCAAGATACTCTGTCACCCTGTTTCCCCAGGTCTTTCTTGGTGACTGAGCCCTGGGACTCCTTCTTTATGTAGCTTCTCCTGCAAATCCAGGCCTCAGGGGTAGGCAGACAGCTGTGTTCACCAGCAATGAGCAGAGGCAGAAATTGCCAAGCCCAAGGTAAGCAGACCCAGAGGCCTCAGAAGGCAGGAACTGCATGTGGTGTCTGACTCCAAAATGAGCCTCTTCCTCTGGGATCTGTGATTGGGACATGAGGGGCATTTGCAATCTCTCAGCCAATTCCATGTCTTCCTGATTACTCTTCCCCCTTTTCTAGTTTCTGTAGAAAATTCTTGTCTCTGGCCCAAGACCTTGCAATGCTCCGTATCTAGGGTCAAGTCTTCCCAGCAACCTTTGCGCCCCTCCCTACTCCCGCCTCAGCTAAAGTCACCTCTGTGCCTTTGCACATGGGACGCTCCTGCCCTTCTCTCCTTGACCTAAACAAAGGCCTCATTTGTGTGCCCAGCACCAGGCTAAGCTGTGAGGACCCTGGAATGAATAAGTCATGCGTTCTGCTCTCAGAGCGATACAGCCTAGTTAAAACATAAAAGCAGAAACAGATTAATTAATTTCTTTGCCAAATAGTTATTGAACACCTACTATGTGCCAGATACTGGTCTAGGCTCCAGGGACACAGAGGTGGAAAACGCCCAAGTTCCTGCTCTCATGGAATTTATATCATTGGGGCGGCCACACATAAACCGAGAGATATATAACCTGCAAGGTGGAGATGAGAGCGTGAAGGGAAATGAAACAGTGGGCAGGAAAAGGGTCTGGGAGGTGGAGACACTTTAGCAGAGACCTGAGTGAAGGGCTACAATAGCCTGTGCAAAGGTCCTGAGGCAGAGATGCGTGGGTGTGAGAGGAGAAAAAGGAGGCCAGTGCGACTGGAGAAGAACAAGCAAGAAGAGATGAGTCAGAGGGAACAGAGGCCAGATCCCAGCAAGGGCTGCGGATTCTACAGTAACACGGGAGCCCTTGGAGATATTAAAGATGGAGTGACATGAGCAAGCACGCATTTTAGAAGGCTCCTGGGAGAGGACTGCCTGGAGCGGGGCAGGAGTGGAAGCAAGGAGGCTAGTTAGGAAGCTACTGCAACCGTCCAGGCGTGGGTGAGGAGGTTGGGGTATGGAGAAGTGGTCAGATTAGAGATAATTATAGTACAGTGGAGACACTCTATCATGAGAGCACAAGTCCAGGACCTCTGACGGACCTGGAGGCAGGATGGGGCTTTTGACAAGAAAGGATTGCTGGAAGTTTGATCAGAGCTGGGACTTCAAGAGGAGGAACTGGTCCAGAAGGGAGATGGGCCACAGGCCACGGGCCAGGGGGACAGCACTGAGGAGCATGCTTCCCGTGTTGCAGGGAGTTGGGATGGCATAGAGGAGTCAGAGCAGAATTCAGAGGCAGGAGTGGTGTGGGCTGGGGCTGCTAGGGGTTTGGGGGGAGAAGCCAAGGGGGCTTGAAGAGTTTGGGCTTTGTCTAGTGGGCAGCTGGGAGCCAAGAGCATGTCAAGCCTGACCTCTTCACGATCCAGGTTGTGCTGGAGAAAGATCACACTGGTTGTGGAGAGGGGGAAGGACAGGACGGGGGGCTGGGAGGTCAGTTGGGAGGCTGTTGTGACCCAGTTACAGATGAGAGGGGCCTGGACCACAGGAGTCCTGATGGGGCTCAGACGACTATTTAGAAAGGAGAGTCCTCAGGATGTTCAGACATTGCCTGATTGGATAAAAGGGAGCTAAGCACAGGGGAACGAGGGTAGGTCCAAGCTCGGCTCCAGGGCCTCAGGACTGGGTATGAGGGTCTCTCAGTTAGGGCCTCCTCTGCCCCTTCCCACAAGACAAGGAGTTTGTGCTGGGAGCCACCCTTCTTCCAGATTGCTCTCCAGATACCCAGTGCTCCTGAATTCCACGGAGAGGGCTAGGAGTCTGTGTGCAGGGCCTGTGTGGGCACTTCCCCAGGGCCACCGTCCTGGGTCCTCCACACATCCCTCCTCCCCCCGCCGCCGGGAAACCTGCCCTTGCTTCGGGCTGAGCGTTGTGCACAGAGCTGGGGTGTGCACATACTGAAGCCCTTCAAAGTTTAAGGTGAAGTTGGGGAAGGAAGGGACAGGGGCAGGTAGGGGGCAGAGGCTGGGGGAGCACGGAGGAAGTCTGTCCCTGCACTGCCCTGTGCAGAGCTCCAAGGAGCCTGAGAACTCTAAACTTGAACCTGGCCTTCCTGATCTTTAGAAGGTGTATGTGTCAGCCTAGGAGAATAGAACATATTTTATTTAACAGTTTGTTAACTTGATTTATAACTTTTAAATATTTAGACATATGGAATATGGGCCTGCATTTGTACTTTTGCCTGGTCCAGAAGGGGTGAGTGGAAAACTTCCCAGGGCCAGGATTAGGTCTTATTTGCCTTGTTCACTCTCCCTCCCTCCGCACCCCCTGCACCACACCCCGGGGCCCCTATGCTTGGTAATTTCCACTGAACTGGAAAGAGAATCAGATCCCAGCCTGATAGTGAGAAATGGGGACTTGATGTGGCCCCAGGGGGAAAGGTCGTTCTGGAGACTCCAGAGGCCTGTGCATGGCGTGGCCTGCACAGGGGCTGGGGAGATAGCAGACTGGGGGGGCCTGGGGGTCAAAAGCAGAGTCTCCACTCACAGACTGCTGGGTGCCAAGGCCAGCCCTGCTCTTTAGGACTGAGCGGCCCAGAGCAGGTTGTTTCAGCTCTGAGTGCTTAGAGAACTGCCTGGTGATAATAATCCCCAATTACCACCTCGGAGGGCGTGGGGGGGTGGGGGGGTAAGATGCACCGAGCTGGCAGGCAGTAAGTACTATAAAACATTTGTTATTATTATCACATAAAATGGCCCCTTCGAGGGAACGTGAAGCCAAGCTAAGGGTTCCTGCCAAACCAAGGAAGGAATCAGCGTTGGTTTTGGTTCCAGATCATTCTCTTCCCCCTTTTAGGATTCCCACGGGGGCCACTTAGTGATCAGGCTGCCCCTCCCCCATTCCCCCTCCAGGGGCCCCCTTGCTCCCAGAGCTGTCTGATATTTTGGGTGACGCCCCCTGCTCTATTATCTATAGACTCTCATTCCCTGGAAGCTTTGCCAAGCAACTCACTTGCCAGTTCTTGAGGCTCCCGTTCACAGGAAGGTATCATGGGATGAGAGTGGGCCCAGGATTGTGCCGAGTGCCCTCCACTCAGGATTTCATCCAATCCTTGTAATGATCCTATGAGTGCTATTCCGGATGCTACTATCCCGCACATGGAGAGACCGGAGCAGAGAGGTTAAGTGAATGGCTCAGATTTCCCAGCTGATAAATTGCAGAGCTGGGACTAGAACCCAGGACTGTGGGGTGGACTGCACTCTTTTGCCCAAGAGGAAGCCAGCCTCATTCAGAGCTCCTGTGACATTCCTGCTCCATCAGGCTGAGATTTGCTGGGACGAGTTCCCATCCTAATGGAGGCACTTTGATGCCGGCACTGAGCAGGAGGATGGGGGGTTGATGTTCTGGTTTGTTGGGGGAAAGGAAGTTCCTTTGGTTTCCTTCAGATTATAGCTGAGGACTTGCCAGGCAAAAACAAACAAAAACAACCCTCTCTTTCCTAGAGACATGGGCGGTGTGAGTCTGGAAAGGAAGGTACTTGTGTGTTGGAAATCCTGGGGCAGACCCACTTCTGGCCATGTGGGTTCCAGTCAGAGAGGATTCTCTAGGGGCAAGATGCTGTTCCTTCCCCACTTTGTCACAGCCCCATAAGCCCACCTTGACCGGGCACCATGGAGGCAAATTGGTGACAACTGTTCACAGCGGTTCCTTGGAAGGCTGCCTGATTTGAGGAGCAAAAGCCCATGAAATGACACTCAACTGTGACTGGAGACAGAGACATTTGATTCTGGCTCCTGCCCTCCAGTGTCTAGTTTCACAGGGAAATGGACACTCATACTGGGGGATCATCACATTAAAAAAGCCCCAGCCTTGGGGCGCTCAAGTGGCCCAGTCTGTTTAGTGGTTGACCGACCCACTCTTGATTTCAGCTCAGGTCACAATCTCAGGGTCGAGCCCGGTGTCAGGCTCTGCACTTAGCACAAAGTCGACTTGAGGTTCTCTCCCTCTGCCCCTCCCCTGCTCACTCTGTCTCTCTAATTAATTAATTTTTTTAAAGATTTATTTATTTATTTATTTGACAGACAGAGATTACAAGTAGGCAAGAGAGGCAGGCAAGGAGAGAGAGGAGGAAGCAGGCTCTCCGCAGAGCGGAGAGCCCGATATGGGTTCTCTGGGATATGGGATCCCAGGACTCTGGGATCATGACCTGAGCCGAAAGCAGAGGCTTTAACCCACTGAGCCACCCAGGCGCCCTCTAATTAATTAATTAATTAAATCTTTTTTAAAAAGCCTCATCCTTCTGGCCCTGATGTGAACTCACTCTGGCCTTGGACAAGTCACTTACTTTCTCTGATCTTGGTTTGTCAACCATAAGATGAGAATGGCTGACCTCCCACCCACCCCCCTTATTATGGCACCTGTATTCTAATGAAATCCAACACAGGACTCCGCTGCAAAATGTAGAGCGGCTCTCCTTCTGAGGGTGGGGAGCCCATGTTCTCTGGCTTCTTCTTGTTCTTTTCAGGAAATTTTGGAGGGCAACTCTAAGTGTCTCTGATTGGAAGGCCAGAAGCACTTTGAGAAACTTGGGAATGGCCTCATGGAGGAAGTCAAGATGAACTTGAAGGCTGGAAGAACTCTGTGCCTTGTGGAGGTGCTGGAGGTGCGGGGAGGGCACGCAGGGAGGAGGCGGGATGTGAGGAAAGGAGCTGTGACAGGGATGAGCAAGGTTCCCGGGGACAGAGAGCCAGCCCGGCTGCCCTGGAGCAGTCCTGTAGCTGGAAGCCGGGAACCTAAGAAACTGGTTCCCAGTTGGGGTTCGTGGAAGCGTGTGGCACATCAGGGGGTAAAGATGACTTCCGTAGCCTCTGGGAACACACATATCCAGACTCCTTCCCCCAGAAGAGTGGGGCACCGCCTGCGGTGGGAGAGGACAGGAACCAGCATGAAGGGAATAGTACTAACCAGAGTGTCTGCTCCGGAACGTTGGTTTGGGGGTGAAAGGAGTGAATGTAGATAAAGTCCCAGAACAGGGGCACAGGAGGAAGGCTGGATAAGCCTCTTTTCTATCCGTTCAGCGCAGAGTGGACACAGGTTGGGTGTCCTCCTGGGCCTCTGGCCTGGCATGGCTAGCCGGGGCTTAGACTGTCAGTAGCCTCTCTGTTCAGCAATTAGGGTGATTCTGAGATGGGGGGGTTTGGGCAGATGTCTTTCCTCATTCCCTCATACACACACACAGACACACAGACCCACACATGCAGGCACACACATTAGAGCCCTCAGTTCCTTCCCCACCCCTGCTCCAAGCCCACATCTTATTCTCAGCCTCCTTCCTCCCCTCTCCCCCAAGCCCCTGGCCCTCCCACTCACTGTAAACTCTGGAGTGAGTGTGTGTATGTGTGTGGGGGGGCGGCGGGGAGGAGGGGGTACTACGGTAGAAAAGCTGCAAACCCAACCAACCCCAGCTAATGAAAACGGCGATAAATCTCTGTCTATCAGGTTTGTTGTGAGCACAAACATTGCCAAACAAGGGCCCAGATGGCCTGCAGGCCCTCCTCCCTATGGTCTGCAGCACTTTAAATGGAGATGGTTGCTTTGTACATCTATTTACTACTTGGAAACAGGGGATGAGGGAGACCAGGGACATGCTTGGCTGGGAAACAGGACAGGCCAGGTGGATGGCAGAACTCCCTTGGCTAGTCCCCACCTGCTTCCTCCATCCCTGCTCCTGGAGACAGCTCCGACTGAGCCCTCTCTGACACAGGCCAGTCAGGGGAAGGGGAAAGAAGAGGCCATTCCGGGGGCGCCTGGGTGGCTCAGTGGGTTAAGCCTCTGCCTTTGGCTCGGGTCATGATCTCAGGGTCCTGGGATCAAGCCCCACATCGGGCTCTCTGCTCAATGGGGAGCCTGCTTCCCCCACCCTCCTCTGCCTGCCTTTCTGCCTACTTGTGATCTGTCTGTCAAGTAAATAAATAAAATCTTTAAAAAAAAAAAAGAAGAGGCCATTCCATCAGGCTGATAGTCAGGCCTCCACAGGCAGGCTTTAACCGGCTCCGATTCCTAGACACAGATCCCTGAGCAGCCAGACCCAGCTCCTCACCTTCTCGTCCAAGTTCTTCACACTTTCGCACCCTGTTTAGAACTTTCCCTCCACCTTTCCACCCCACCAGTGAAAGCCTACTCTGTCCTTCAAACCCAAGCCGAGCCCCACCTCCTCCAGGAAGTCCCCCACCGGCTAGTCCTTCTGGATCTCTCTGGGCTCCTACAGCACTGGCCCCTAGGAGCCCAGCGTGGTCATTACTGGACTGCTTTGGAGGTAGGAAGGTCCGGGCCTACAGCCAGGCTTTACCACTAAGCAGAGGGACCTGGAGTAAGTTAATCTGTGAGCCTCAGTTTCTTACTCTGTAAAACAGGTATATTATGGGGTGGTGGTACGGGTTAAAGGCAGCGAGTGTAGAATGTGTTTAGCTAAGTGAGGGGCTTAGTCTAAGTGCTCCGTGCGTGTCGGCATTTACTGCTGGTGCCATCCCATCATGACTGAGCAGCAGGCTTTTCTGAGCCATGTGTATGTGTATGTGTGTGTGTGTGTGTGTGTGTGTGTGTGTCCTAGTTTGGGTCCCCTGAAAACAGACTCTGAGACAAGAACTTGAGTGCAGGTAGTTTATTTGGAAGGTGGTCCTTGGAAACTGGAGGGAGGGGATGGGAAGTGAGACAGGAAGGGAAGGGAGAAAAGCCAATGAAAGTTGGTGAATGAGCCACTTAAGGAGGGTGGGGGGCCTGGGAGTTCACTGAAGGACTGGGAGAGCACATTGTCGAATTGTCCCCCAGCAGGCTATTTATCCATTCACTCTGGCCCTCCTTAGTTAGGCTGTCCCCGGGGCCATAAATCCAGGGCAAGTCCCAGCTGCCCTGTGGGCTGAGTAAAGCTCTATGGGGCCCAGCGCTGGAGAAACTGTATAAGTGGAAAGCAGAAAGGCTAGTCCTCTGTGCCCACTGCTTCCTGGCCGTGACAGCTGCACAGGACCTAAGAGGCGGGCCTGGGGACATGAGAGGGGCCTCAATAGTGCCCTTTGCTGACTTCTTGACTTTTCCAGCCAGCACAAGATTTCGTACCCAGTAGGCTCACCATCATTACTGGCGACCACAAGGAGCCTGGGTTAGGAGCTGGGAAAACCTAGACTTTCCCCGCTGCTCAGATTTGAACTCATGTGACGCGGAGGCAGATGTACAAGCACTCTGGGCCTCATCGGCTTCTTCTGTAAAATCAGGGCATTGTGACCTTCCCTGCTCAACCCGTAGCCCTGTTGGGATCCATAGGATGGATGGTCTTTGAAGGGGGGGTTGCAGAGAACAGGTAAGGTGTGGCTTGTGATGATGCCGGGCAGGAGGGCGATTCCTCTATCCAGGCTTTATCTAAAGCAGGAGTTGCCCAGGGACACACTGTTCACACACCCTCTGGGGTTAAAACACACAAGTGAGTTCCCTGGCCCCATGGGGATGTCCCCTGCCTCTTCTTGTCACATGACAACTTCCAAGGTAAAGGCTCAAGAAAGAAGAGGCCAGAGGGCTTCGAACTGCTGACTTCTTAGCGGCAAGAATCCCAAAAGGATCCCAGGGAATTCACCGGGGTGTTGTGTGGTTTATTTCTAGCTCCAGGGGTTGCCAATGGCTGCCGAATGGAGAAACCATTAGTACAGAGATTTGGAATGTGGGGCTCTTGGAATTCCTAGGAAATCCATGGACACATTTTAGGAGCCCCTAAATCTCCTGAGAGTACATGAAAATCGAGTGTGTGAGTATATGCATGCACGTGAACCACTTAGTGTTGAGGATCTGGAGTTCCCAGCCAATTTTCAAATGAGTCTGTGACGCAGGAAAAGGAGATGTGGTCTGCCCCAAATGTCCCATCTCAAGAGAGGGGATGTGACTACTGGGTGATGCATCAGGAGCTGGCTGAACCCCAAAGTCCCTAGCCCTGTGTGGCCGTGTGGCCCCGAAAAGCAGGCCCGGCTTCCCAGGAGGCTGTGTGAGAACCCACAGCCATGACAGTCACCGCTCTCCCCTGCAGGGAGACATCTCAGAGGCATGATGTCCTTGCTCTTCCCTTGGGGATGAGGGTGGGTGCGGAGGTCTGTTTCCATGGAAAACAGAACACGAGAAAAACAGACCAAAACTGGAAAGGAAAGGAAGGGGCCTGTTACCAAGAAGTTTGGGCCCACTGACGGGCTTTGGTTTCCAGACAGGGAAATGATAATAATGCTTTACATCTCTAAGTTGTGGTGAAGGTGAAAAGTGACTAGGTGAGTGGAAAGTGGCTTAGGAAAATGAAAGGTGTGCACAAATGCTAGTGACGATCATTATAGCTGAGGCCTGGTGAATACTTGTTTTGCTGTTGGGAGGAAATGGTACAGCACCCGGATGCCAGTTACCCAGGTCTGGACAACTCCGAAATTCACCGGTAGTTCTCTTGACTGCAAAGAGTCCTGGCTTTGGAGTCAGGCCTAAATTTGCCCCTCAGTTGCACCACGTGTGAATGTGTGTGACCTGGGACAAATCAGGTAACATTTCTGGGCCTCAGAGTGTCCATCTGCAAAGTGGGGACACACGTGGACTTGCTTGTTCACCACGAAGTCTCTGGCTTCTGCTCTCAAATGGTTGTCCCGAAGCACGAGAACACGCCTGTTTACAGGGGTATTCCCCAAGCCTCACCGGCAGTGAGCAACAGATTTGAGTGGAAGTGCAGAAGCATGCTTCTAAAGATGGGAAGGAGCTCAGATGACGTGAGAATACTCATCAGTCTGGACCAGCCCCAAGGGGGCCTGGAACTGTGCCAAGAACCATATTAGAGGTCAAGAGAGTTGGCCTCTGGCCCTGGCTCTGCCACTTAACTGCTGTGCCACCTCGTCCAAGTCGCTGGCCCTCTCTGGGTCTCTTTGCCTTTCCTCCAAAGCGTGGGGGTCGGGGGTGGGGGGAGGCGGTGAAATTCCCAGGCTTCCCCTTCAGAGGCTGGCCTCCAAGGAGCTCCGACAAGGAGCTGGGGAGTGTGGGATTTCGGAATAATTCAGCCACTTAATTAATGAAGAGGAAGAAGAAGTGGGAGAGGATAGAGGCGGAGGAGGGAAGCAATCCTGAAGAAAAGTCAACACGCGGCGGGTGGGGGCAAGTTTGGGGAAAGCCACGCTGGGCCAAAGCGCCAAGCGGCTGTGCGCGCCCCGGGAGCGTGTCTCCTTGGCGGCGTGTGCTCCCGGGCCTCGGGCCTGCCCCTCCCTTCCTTGCGCGCCTCGCCAGTTCCCGCCGCCACTGACTTTCTGACTTCTTAACTTGTCAGCAAATCCCAGAGTTAAAAATGCACACGCACCCCGGCCAGCCGCCAGCAGGGCCGTCTGGCCACGGCTCCAGATGTGGGGCCACCGCGCGGGCCGCCCGCCCCGCCGCGCAGACTAAACAATCGCCCTTGGCCGTGAGCGCAGCGCAATTCCAGATGCCGCGTCCCTCGCGCCGCGCGCTAATTGGGCCGCGGGCGCAAGGCTCTGTCAGCGCGGGCAAGGCCCAGCCGGGGGCGGCCTTGGCCCGGGGCCCGTCCGCTGAACTACCTAGGGCGGGGGCGGGGTGAGGAGACGGAGGAGAATGGGGAGGAGGAAAGAAGGCCAGAGAGCAAGAGCGATCGCGCGAGGGAGACTCAGAGGCAGAGGTACACCGAGACAGGGCAGACATAAAGGGACAGAGACGGTCTCAAAAAGAGCCCCAAAGACAAAGAGGGAACCAGAAATACGGAGCCGCATTCCGATGTAGGCGGCGGCAGAGACAGAAGAGTGGGAGCGGGACGGACGCAGAGAGATGGAAAGACAGGGAAACAGAGGCAGGGGGCGCTGACCCGAGAGTAGTAGAGTCGTGAATGAGAACTAAACGCGCGGACGGCCGGGAAGAATCGGGCCCATGAGACCCACATGTTTACTGCCAGGTCGCTGCTGCGTTACAGGTGTCCACCCGTCTTGTTTCACAGAACCTCCTTCTCACATTCGCACTTTTTATAATCCTTCTTAGAGTCCTCCTAGGCTGGGCCCGTCCGCACGGGGACCCCGTCCTGGCCGCGATGAACCTAGGTGGCTGCGCGGAGGAAGAGCCCTCGCCCCCAAAGGAACCTGAGCCATAGAGTTCACCCTTCACCCCCAAATCCGGCTTAGGGACTTGGACCCCGCGGGAGGGTGCGGGGCGGGGCTCTTTGGGGTCTTAATTCACAGCGGAGGGATGTTTTCAAAAGACTCCCGCAGGGCCCCTCCTCCACTAGGCAGCCACAGCGGAGGCACTCTCCTTTCCCTGGCGCCCTGAGACAGGGGAATGGCAGGTTAGCCGAGGCCCAGGACAGGGAAGCCCACCGGGGACCACCCGGGGGACCCCCACCCCCAGCCTCGTGTTCCGCCCCCGCCGGGAGGCCCGGGCGCCCGCGGGGTGAGCGCGGAGGGCAGCGCGGCGGCCCGGCGGCTCTTGGCGGCCCCTCTCTGACAATCTTTCCTTTGTTTGTTTTCTTAAATCTGGGAGGCCCGAATTCCTGCCGGATTCCGTAGGTTTCACTCAGGAAGGAGGCGCCCCCACCCCCACCCCGTCTCACGTCGGGCGGAGCGGCAGGGGGAATGGCAGGTTCTTCCCGGAGGCCCGCGGCGCGCAGCCCCGAGGCCCCGAGCTGGGCGAGCGGGCGCCGGGCGCGGCGGAGAGTCCCGGGCTCCCAGCCCGCGCGCGCCACCACGCAGCCCCGCCGGAGGGCCACGGGCAGCCTCCGCTGGAAGATT